>BGPR01000942.1:261775-329278 GCA_013235015.1 Araneus ventricosus
AGTGGCCGAATAACTGAATAAATGAAATGTGTGCTAATCTATTTAAAATAGATTAACACACATTTCATTTATTCAGTTGAAGACGAAGAATTTGATAGGAAATGCACGAATAATTGAGTGTATAGAATAGGAATAAATCCAATTTTTAAAACGTACGTATAATTTAATAGAAAGTGAAAAATTAATTGAATGAATAAAATTGGACAGAATCGGGATTTTTAAAAATCTAGAATTCAAAGAATTGAATCGAATTAAATGACTGAGTTAAAGTAAATGTTAAAAGTCAGATACAGAGTTGAAAAAGAAGTATTTAGTGTTATTTTTCATCTAGATGTAAAACACCATAATTTAAGGTATCCGACTACGTTCGGAGGCCTTTTTTTTAAATAATGATATTTGAAGCAATATTTTTGTATTTTTATATGACACTCATGTTAAAACTTAATAAATCATAGAAAAAAGTTAAATGAATTAAATATATTTTTAAAAATTTGAAAAAACTTAGATTTTTTTGCACTAAATTTGACCTTTTTTCAAACACCCTCGTTCAAAAAGAAATGATCAGAATGATAAATCCTTTAGCATATATAATCCTGAAACTATTGGCTAGGTCCTGAAGCAAAAGTTTTGCAATGTATCTAAAAACATGTAAATTATAAGAGTTTTAGTGTGAAATGATGAATTTTTAAAGAATTTTGGTCTATTTTCAAACCTTAAAAGATACATAACTTTTTAATGGAGCTTTATTTCACTTATATTTGGGTTCATTACCTAGACAATATAATAAATAATATGTATACCAAATTTGAGACGGATATTTTAAGTTGAATTTTAGTTATCGTGTTTGAAAAATGAAAATATTGCAAAAAATCACATTTCGAGAAAAATGAGTTTAAAGTTTGTTTTCAATTTACAATGAGAAGAAAAAAGAATTTTTCTTCAATACTTCCCAGTTTTGTAGGCTAGTCCTTAGTTTTTGCCAGCTTAGCACATTTTTAAAAATTTTCTGATTGGAAATCTTTTTTAGTCGCTTTTTTGAGCCTTATGTGTCATTATCGTTTTCTATCTTTCAGCCGCCATCGATAGATTTGTATATTGTTTTTTAGTCAAATAACTTTATAATGCCTATTAGTTGTTACAGAGATACTTTTAGTGATTGATATTGATCATAAGTACAATTTATGTACTTTTCCTACGTTTATTATCAAAAATTACATCATTAACGGAGAATCAAGATACTGCAATGATTCAAAATTACCTAAATTTGCAACAATGTCATAGAAAACAAAGAAACTCACACTGAAAATCTTTCAAAATAATACCTGGTATATGTAAAATAGTATAAAACAAAAATAAACAATAAAATTTAAATATCTTAAGCAAAAACAATGAAAAATGCTTCTTTATCGTATTATTTACCACTCCATTTTCAACTGTCAAGTTCTACTAAAATGTCTCTAATTTCACTTCTGATCATCATAGATGTAAAATAAAAACTGTTTTGAAAACTAAAAACAATAGGCTTTCAGATAAGATAATAAAAAAAATTATGATTTTCGGTCAAAAATAGGTCGAAAAATGGATTTTCGGTCATTTCGGTTTTCGAACGTATGCGGATACCTTAAACATGTTTATTTTGTCAGTATATTAATATAATAGAAATATTAAAAACATTTATTTCAAGATTTACAAAATCCATATTCTGCGGTTATACTAATTTATTGATATTTAAAATGAGTGAATGAAAAACCACAGGTATGTTATTTAAACGATATATTTCTGCCTGTGTAATAAGATTTATCCTTATAAACTACATATTTTTTGCTACACATTTAATGATGTAATTTAAATTCCATCTACCCTAACAGCAAACAGGTGTTGTTCGTTTAAAAATCTCAAGACTAGCACTTTTAGATGATTTCTCTCTGGAAAGCTGTGACAGGCAATGGGTAAAGTCTTTTTCCCACAGCGTGTGGCTAGGCAAACCTCGAGTTACTCAAGGTTCGTACTTGTGGACTGTGGTCGGTGGAATTCCGACCAGTCGCGCCGTCCGACGGTGCATGGCTTGGCATATCTATATGCAGCACTCGAGTGAGCGGATGCTCTGACGCCGTCTGCCCACTCCCCCTCCCTTTGATGTGCAAACTATTTACCGCCACAACGCGGGAAGCAGCAGATGCACTTACAAGCCCCCGAGTCACATCGATTCTTGCTGTTTCGATGATGGGGAATAACAAGAACCGAGGACGGAACTCCTGGTAAGACTGGCCGTAGGAAAGCGGCTTAAGATGAATGCAGTTGCGGAGTTCTTTGTTAGTCGTTCTAAGTAAAATGGAAACATTTCCCCCTTCATTTTTCACTTCACTCATATTTTAGAGAAATCAATTCAGCCTGGCGCATGCGCAAAAGTGAGGAGAGTTTCCGTATCTGAGAATAATCAGTAAAACAGTAATTTGGAACAAACATTTTGGAAACACAAATGAAAAATAGTTCAAACTTGAGTGTTTTGCTTTAAGTTATTAACTCTGTAATGCGTAGTCATCCATGTTTGTATCTTAATCTTTTCTTTCAATTGATTTATAGTAATTTATAAAGTAAACAATTGAATCAAGTTATTGATACGTTTTTTGGCTTGAGCAAGGAAAATATTTTATAAAATATATTTTAATTAAACTATTAATGTGTTATTATTAAATTTTTTTTCAATGGATTGAAGATTCGCGAATTTTAAAATAAAACATGCTAACATAATTCCGCTTGTGTAAAAAACCAGAAAAAGATCCCAGTAAAAATGTTTTTAAGAACAAAACTGATAGATAAAATTATGCCTTACTTTCATACCTGCATTTCTGTAAATAATGGATCATTAATCATCCAACAAAATTTATTCAATAATACTATGAAAACTTTTGATAGTAGCAACAACTGAGGAAATACTTGTATATTTAAACAACTTCGCATTCTGATGAATACGCACTCTTATTCGAAAGGATTAGAATAAGAATGATAATCTTCTCGTAATTACCATGTGAAGGGAAGATAGGAAGAATTCTGAGAATTTTAATTCACAAACATAATTAACTCCGGAAATTCAATTCTGAGAATCTTAATCCCATTTTCACTGCTTTATGCACTTTTACACGTGTGCATGTCTCTCCACATGAATATATTTCATTTGGTTCAAAATCTTTCTCAGCGTTTGCATGTTTCAAATCCATGTTTTCTGTTGTTGTTTTTAATATGATAAAGTTGGCATACTCTCCAAACATTCTGCTGCTTGATGCGAAAGTCGTACATGAAAGAAAAAACCAGAGGGAGTAGTCACCCCTAAACTTTCTCGTGTACTCCTAACTCATGTAGAGAAAAAAATAAGCTAAAAGGCAGTACAGCGAACAAGAACCCCTAACGCAGTGGAGAAAAAAATAAGCGAAACGTAATACCACGATATCCGAAGGTCTTCAAAGGCGTAAGTGGAATTAGAAGCCAGCGTGATTACCTATAGGGCTGGGTGCAAGATAAAGAAAAAGAAATTTGCAATTTAAACGCCTTCTTTTTAACCGATTGACACAAAAATTGGACACAAATCTACCATTAAAGTAAGAAGGTCATATATAAAATTTCATTTATGAACGTAATTTTTCAAAGAAGTTATTGCGTTCAAAAGTATGTGACAGACAGTCAACCCTTCGACGGATTTGCTCCAAAATTTGATACAAACCTACATTCCTAATCATAAAAATGTGTATCAAATTTTATCCATCTAGCTATTTAAGTCTTTGAATTATCGCGTTCACATGAACTCGGATGTAGAGACAGATAGATTTTTCGTTGACGGATTTTGTACAAAATTTGAATAGTTTTTGTGTTATCGTGTTCACAGACACACTGACAGACAGACAAAATTCCAAAATTGTGGTTTTCGGACTCAGGGAGGTCTAAAATGTGGAGATTCGTCAAAATCTCGAGTTCGAATTTTTTGAAGATTACAATACGTTCTCTTTGTATACGAGAAAGTAAAAATGCGAAACAAGTGCTATAAAGAGTTGCTGTAAGAGCAAAAGACAGACATTTTTCTGTAATTGCGTTTTATAAAACCATTGCGCACAGAATGCCACGACTGATGCAATCAAGATAGAAGAAAGCAAGACAGACGAATCATTCGAAGAACATTATCATGCTACAATATTTCCGATTTTTTTGCTTGTTCTTTTGCAATGAAAATCCATCGCAGAATAGAAAAGGAACAACAGAAATTCATTAACCTTTTCGACCCGACTATTGCATGATTAAAATTTAACTATGTAAAGTAGTTTAATTTAATGTTGACATACTAAAAGAAGTATACTATGAGTTTACAGGTTTTCACTTTCTCCGTTTACAGGAAATTAATTTTCTGGCGTAATATGTCCCAATCGTATAGTCGATTGGGACTATTCCAGTAAAACACCTGCAAACTCTCTTTCCTGCCATAAGATTAGCATGACAGGGAAACAACTTTACAGCTTCGGAACACTATTCTTGTAGTAATTTGATCACTAATGGGATAGTATTGTCCCTCAGTTAAATACGATTGGGACAATATATCCCACAAAAAGAATTTATTCAAAATTTCTCAAATCTGATATTGAAAAGATTAAATTATTACTTAATAAGAACTATTTTATACTAAGTGTGGCATAAATATGATTGTACATACTGTAAAATTAAAAAATAGACTAACTGAAACTTGAGAAATGTGCATGCTCAAACACGCAAGTCCGCCATTTCCATTGAGCTTGTTTCCAAGTTTCTTTAATAATTATTTTATTCCCTGATTCCTTAAGAACCATGAAAAGATAAAAGCCCATGCAAAAGTGGGATTTGTTTACCAATAGGGAATGAAGTCTAATCACCGGGACGTATACGCAAATCAGATACTTAACTTGATGCAATACTAAGATACTTAACACTCTGACTCCTAATCCGGCCGTAACCAGCCATACAACTTATATACGAGCGGGGCGGATTTCGGCGGGATGATGTTTCGAAAGGGGGAGGATGCTGTTGTCGGGTGGTCATTAAAGGGACCCTTAAGGGGGAGATAAGAGATGAAAGGCCTCCCATTCATATTTCTCACCACTCGTAGTGAGGAGAAAAGGGAGGACGGGGCGGACGAATCCATTCCACAGATCAACTAGTAAGCAAACCTCCGCATACAACTGTACTCAGATTTTGAGAACTCTTAGTAGTCAGAGGGTTAACTTGACTGTAATACCAATCTCAGTTTTAATTCTAATGTTGACTATAAGAGAAATACAGAGTTAGACATTTCATTCCTTTTCACTAAATTGATACTTGTACTCTGACATACAACCAGTAAAAGAAAATTAATTCTAATATTCAGAATAAAGTCATAACATGACCTAGTAACTTCGCTCTATCTGACAGCGTCTTATCTATAAGAATTATGCACGTGGGCAAAGCACTTATCATCCCAGGGAGAAAGACGTGTTTTTTAATTACACAGCCAACACTTTTAGATAATATAAAAATAAAAAAATTACCAATTCCATATAATCCCATTCATGGAAAATGTTATAAATTATTATTTTAAAGATGTTCTTCAAACATCATAATACAGTTTACATATATTTTTTTATGTTTTTTTCCATGTACGGAATAAAAGCACAATAATAACAAAACTCAAAGAGTAAATACAGTATAAGACATGCCAGAAAAATACCTGTTAATTTTTATCATTATTATTTACTTACACTCTAATAACAAAAGCCTTTCTCAAATAAGGTTTATATGGAAACCTACTTTCTTGGTTTCGAAAATAAATAAATAAATAAAATTAGCTTAACAGAAAAATAACAAATCTGATTATTTTAACACGTACAACATTTTAAAATGGAATTTAAAAATCTATAATATAAAACAGAAAATACATGTATCCGTCTGTCGGTCACAAGAACTCCTCCTAAACGGTGTACCGTAGCGACATGAAATTTACACACGACATTCTAGAGCACATTTCTAGGTCAACGGTGCTATTTTCAACTTTCAGAGTTAATTAGTTCTTAAGATATTTAATTAAATAAAAATTAGCCGCTGTTAAGCCTAATGCTCAGACGTTTTTCGCCAATAACTTCTGAAATATTCATTAGACAACAATTATTTTTATGCCATTTTAAATAGCAGGAAATTATCTTTTCAATGATATTAATTCCATTGCGATGAAGTGTTTTCTCTGATTTTTATTGAGGTGTAAAAATATATTTTTAACGCAATTTCTAACAATGCTTTTTATTCTTATAGAAATAAATTCAAGCCAAATTACTGTTTCGCGCGCGGGCTTTTGCCAGTGTTAAAGTTAATATAATAAAATATTGTTTTCTTTGAGCATAAACAACAAAGAAGACTTTTTACTTCCGGTTTACGGTTGTCGTAGCATTGGTAGCTTTTAATACGGTTACACAGTGATCCAATGACGTTAGTGAATTATTCTCTCGATGTTTTGTTTAATTTTCATAAATTTTTAACTGATCCTAATGAGTGTGTGCTATGTCTTCAAGACTGTTTAGTCCGGTTCCTATAGTAGGAAGACGAAAAAGGAATGGGGAAAAAAGATGCTCTAACGGTCTATCTGTCGCAAAAACTCCTCCTAAACGGAGAATAGACTTGGCATGAAATTTCCACGTGCCATTATGGGGTCCGTTCTTAGATTAATTCTACTTTTTCAAACTTTAAAAAGTTTCTTCCTAAGATTTTAAATTAAATAACGAAAACTAAGCCAAGTTTCGGCGTTTTATCTCAGTGTTTCGTCAATAATTTCAGAAAAAATATATTGCACGTAGATTATTTACATACCATCTTAAAGAGCAGAAAATTATCTTTTTAATGATTTCAATTTAAATTTTATTCGTTTTTTCTTAATTTAATAAACATTTCAAATTTATTTCATACACAATTTGTAACAATGCTTTCTGTTATTGTAATAAAATTCAAACCATTTACCGTTTTATCAAATCCTTCATTCTGGTATTTTTACCATTGTGAAAGTTATGGTAAAAATATTGTTTTCTTTGAATATTAACAGAAAGGCAGTAATTTTATTTAGCTTTTATTTCGTAGCATATATCTGTAACAGTATGTTTTCCCCTCAACACAATGATGTTAATTACTCTTTCAGCGGTGCTTCATTTAATATTACAAATTTTATAATGATCATAATGAGTGTGTAAAATCCTTCAAGATTGTTGATCCCACTTCCTACCGGAGGGAGAGGGCCTAAGGTGAAAAAGAAAGAACAATATGAGGTATTTTTCCGGTAAGTGACAAAAACACTAAAGATGAGAGAATAAGACCGGATAATGGCAAAAAAAATCGACCGGAGGCTCTCTCTGCGAAACGGTCGCTGTGATTGAGGGGCGTAGACTTACTCACCTTACTCAACTGTGACTAAAGTAGCTCTATGTGAATTTGACCTATGCTCTATGACCTTTCTCAGTTAAATGAAACTAAATCCAAATCAACTCAATTAAATCGATGGTAAGGACAGCTCAGTTAAATCAACAATTGTTAATAATAATTAATTAAGGACAGTTAATTAATCGATTACTCAACTGTGACTAAAGTAGCTCTATGTGACTTTGACCTATGACCTATGCTCTTTGACCTTTCTCTGTTAAATGAATCAATCTGAAATGAATTAATTATTGATATATTAAAATCCAGTTAATATACCCTTCACAACCAATGTGTTCGCGCTCGCCGGTCGCTGTGACGTCATCAAAATTCTTCGTGATTTTCACCAATTTTTCAAATCGACTGTGTCTAAACCGTAGTTACAAATTCTTACGTTATTTTTGCGATCTTCAATGTCTACCTTCCTCTGTTAAATGAAACTAAAACTCTCTATGTTATTTGGTTGCGGAGCTATAAGTGTTTAACTTTACCACGAAATTCGACTTAATTCAACAATTCTTGAGTAATAATTCGCGTGAACTTGAGATCGATGAATAAATTGCCAAATGTAATTGGATAGTCTGCACGCGCAAGCGTCGGTCGCTGTGACGTCAACAAAATTTTTAGTGATTTTCACCAACTTTGAAGCTCGACTGTGACTAAACCGTAATTCCAAATTCTAAGATTATTTTTGCAATCTTCAATGTCAACCTTCCTCTGTTAAATGAAACTAAAACTCTCTATGTTATTTGGTTGCGGAGCTATAAGCGCTTAAAAATATCACGAAAAGCGTCATAATTTTTTCCTTTCCCGACACATCATTAGACCACTATGAAGAGACGTAAGTCTACGTCAAAATACAAGATATGAAAGAGTTTCTGCTGTGGCCGTAGCAATGATGGGGAGGGAAAAATAGAGTACGAAGGACTACGAGATTCTTGCCAGGTGGTTCAAACTAAGGAGAGAAAAAGAAGAAGGGTGTTTCACTGCTGGTCCAAAAGGTCAGTTGTTTAACGAAAATCAACGAAAGACGCTTCCGCGTAAAACACTTTTAGTAAATTGAAAGTGTTATAAGTACTTGAAAATATATGGACTTGAAAATATTTTTTATCCCGAGCTACGCCGGGCATATCAGCTAGTATACATATAAAGTTAAAAAATCTATTGAAATTATAAAAATGTATTACATTACATAAATTAATAGTTTCTATGGAGTGATAATTTTAATCCAAACAAATTATCGATATGAAATTTATATCATAATGTTGAAGCTTAAAAAACTATAATTAACATAAAGTTCCAGCAAATTAAAAATTTACGTCTCCCACTATAATTTCATTAAACTAATCAATCTTTAAGTGTTAATAAGATGTGTATTGAAGGTTTGATATTATCAAATTCTGCACTACAAATTTACAGGCATTTTCTGACCTTGGATAAGCATTTGTTTAAATGTACAATTACATTTACCTTGCAAAATTTAAAGCTTGGTTTTATCGGTAGAGAAAAATGACAGTATAATTGCTGGTTTTACACTAAACCATCATTTAAACATATTGTAAGCTTTCCTGAATGTCCTTGAGATAAAAGTATTGAAATAAGTAACATTCTTTAGTGAAGAAACAATATTTAATTAATCACCGAATTTAAGTAGCAAAAATATAAGGAGGACTCAAACCTCTCGCTCAAAACATCATAACATAATAAAGTTGACCAAGTTTTAGGCTTGATTTCTCAGTCTTTATATCATTTAAAAAATCTACTCTTGACCTCCAGACCGTTTTATTCATATACGTATGCATATACCAGCTTTTAGTGAAAATTTATATTTTCTTATTCTTCGTTTCTTCGAACAAGGGAGAAACTTATCACAAAATGAAATAAGATAGCTCAAAAGCGAGTAACATATGACGTACGCGTTTTACGTCAAGTAGTCATCTTTGATAACATACTAATGTACACAGCGTACGTCATGGAGGTCAAGGGGTTAATTATAGCAGCGACTGCGAGCACGCAAAAATGTGTTTAATATCGTCGCAACCCATATATAATAATAAATGAAACAATTGTTGGGATATATAGTTAAAAATATTTTTTAAAAATTATTAAAATTAGAAAAAAAATGTAGGAAAATAAAATTGATATCATTGAAAAGCTAATTTTGTGAATTTTAAAGTGGTGTAAGAAAAATTTTCTGCAATAATATACTGCTAAGTTTTGAGGAAAACGTTGACGAGGCAGTTTATGAAAAAAAGCAAATTAAAATTTTGAAAACCCCTTCTTACTGAGCACGTAGGTCCAACAACCAGTCCTGTAGAGCATGTCGCCCGACGCAATTAGTTTTCAGCCTATAAATATTTACATGTTAAAAACTAACAAATAACCATCTGGAATCGATCGCTATAGGTTAAGGAATCTCGCGTTAGCGGGGTGTGGAAATTTGGTGAGTAGAATGTTATTTCCAAATGACATGTTTGTCAGATGAAGGAAGATTCAAGATACCGAAGAAAGACGTCACTAAAGACTATATGGTAGATTTGAAGCGGGGATTCAATTTTTAACTAATGTGTACTTTTCATAATGAACACATTATTATTGTTTAGTTAACACTTTTTTCGCTCTTTCAGTTGAAAGACATGAAAATAACATAAAAGAAACGAAGAAAGGAACTCTCATCAAAAAAGCTCTCCAATCGCTAGCAATATTTTACTTTTTGTATAAAATCGAGGGATATATTAACCACTATTTTATATGCAACACTTGCAAACAATCCTGAACACTTTTAAAAAGAAAAGAAAAGTTGTTTAAATGCTATAATGCAGTAACTCGTCAAGTTGTAAAAAATAACTTCTACTAGGTGTAAAAAAAGAGAATCAAAGAATGTTTAATCTTGTAATACGGTTGAAATCTTTACATCTTTTGGTTACCTATTCTTCTGAATTAATAAAAAAGTTATTGTCAAATTTTTAAGTTAAATTCCTCATGTTGAACATGATAATTACCGTTAGTAATCGGAACTAGTGGTAAGGTGTCAGCCAGGAGCCGGAGGGTTACAGGTTCGAAACCCTATTCCACTAAAGATCCGTCGCGTATTGGGCCTGTTGCACACTAAATCATGTGTAGGGGGGTCAAACGTCCTGCCGCTGGTGTGGTGCAGAACCTTGGAGAAGGGGATGCCAGTTCAGGTGTCATCCTCGTCATCTGGCCACGGCTCAAACTTGCGAGGTGCGTCCCAAAATAACCCACGTGTTGCTTTAAAACGTGACGTTAAAACAACTAAACATGCTTTTTACATCTTTTGGTCAACTTTTTAATTCTCAAAAAATATTTTTGCCACAAGGAAGCTAACTTGGCCAATTTTTTAAATTAAACATGATGAGCAAAATCGCTATTATGATACTTCATATCAGAAATAATATTCATTAAAACTAGGAGAACTATGAAAGTTTCTTTTGAATACACATTCTAAATAAACTAAAATTTAATTTTTCATTCTATTTTATGTCTTATTTCTCATTAAAGCTCTAATCAATTTTAAATAAATTTATTTTATTCTCGAACTGCTATAGTGGTTGATAAAATCGTGGTAACATTGTGAAATTTCATCTTGGAAAGATTGTATACCTCTAAAATTATTTATGATTCCCAAACTCAATTTTGGTGGTAATTTAGCTTGGAGTTTAATGTCTGAATTTTTATCGGATAGTTCTCTATTCCGTTGCACCGTTAATGAAAGAAAGTTTGTACAAACAACTTATAGTGCCTAGTGAAATAGTTTTTTAAAGATCGATTTTCACTTCTTTATTTTACATTTATGAAAAAAGAAGCACTTGATTTTAGCATACAAACCATTTTTAATGTATTCTGATCGAATTCCAAATAGTAAATATTTTTTTCTCGTATTTTCGAGAAAGTAATTGCAATTTTCAGCTGCAAAAGATTTTAATAGAGAATGCGTTTTATCGACCTGTTGAAGAAACTGCGAATAAAGAATAAAGTTAGATGCAGCTTTAACACGTTCGCGGGGACACCTAGCTTATGTTACTATGTAGTTTGCTTTTATGTTATTTGCTAAGAAACCTAAGCTGCTTGAATAGCATTTCGTGTACAAAAATGTAAGCCGCTTTGTGTTTTAGCTTGTCAAGAATTTGGATGGAATATTACGCTTTATCCCAGCAAAGTAGAGCGGCATATGTCAGTTTGTCCACGAAAGTGTTAAAATATTTAGACGCATAGTCGTTTCAAACGTTGAAATTTGTAATTTCAATTTGTTTCCAAAATTCAAATGGAAAAAAAATGTTTTTTGAAATTCCAGAAAAATTACACTCTTATACTATTTATGACGTCTTAGTAATAATTTTCTTTTTCTGTAATGACTTTACTTAGTCTAAATCTTTAAGATAAACTTTTTGTCATTTATCTTGTTCCTGGAATTATCAGCATTACCAAAAAGTTTTTAAAAAACCCATAAAAACTGCTTTTTTATAAAATTATGTAAAATCCTTCTGAGTTCTTATTCCGAGAAAAATTTCTTGAAACTCTACCGTAATATTTATTTTAAATACTACCTATATAATTCTGACTAAATCGGACTTTAACAATTGACTTTTAACCCTTTGTCATTTTCTGCAATGCATATTCTTTTTATAGTTGCTCACTTTTCATAGAACTATAGCGAGCCATTTTGAAAGCTAATATAATCCATTATTTCTATGTACGTTCAACAATATACTTCAGATTATTTTCAAAAGTAAAACCAACAATTCCCATTTTATACCCCAGAGCAGTTTCCTCCCACGCTATAGTTGTTGTTTCATAACTAATCTTATTGATAAAAAATACTGCTTTAAATTTTTTAAAAGCAAAGTCGAAATTTATTCATGCGTCTACAACTAACACTACTACTAAAGAGAGTAAAAAAATGAACAAACTACACGTTATTATATACGCATAGTGCATACTTTTTATTATGTAAAAGTTAATGGTTTGCATGATTTTTTAAAAAAGGAATGTTTTTCTAAATCTACTATAATGAGTTCTTTAAAATATCTAAATAATTCATGAAAAGGAGGAATTTTAAACTGTGGAGTGGGGCTTATATATATATATATATATATTTATTGCGTCATTTATTGCTCTCAACTTTAGTTTGTAAATTGAGATTTATTTCTTATCACATAAGCGATTTGTTTTACTTTCAAGTTTTAGCGGATATTATTTGTGCTCTCTTTAAATAATGTTTTATTTTTCAGCATGGAATAAACTTCGGTGACATAATTTCTATTTTAAAATAAACCATAGAATAAAAATGCGTTGTTCAGTATATTGGGATAAATCAGATATTTATGCAAAGTTGTAATCTTGTTTACTTGGATGTTATTACCTAGACGGATTTTTTTAAAAAAAGTATACCACCCTCATAATGGCAAGATAAAGAGGGTCAGCTACCAATGAAAGAAAAAAAGTTTGATAAATTACAAAATACGAGTATATACATTTATTTACACTTCATACTGATTAACACAAAGATTCCATAATAGTTCTCGACGCTAAAATCCCCCCCCCTCCCTCGAAGTACTTGCGTTTTTCCATTTTCTTGGGTAAGGTATTGTTACAAGCATGTAAAATCGCTTCCCAGCACTGTGAGTCTTATGGTTGGGAAGAGAGTTTTACAGGGATAAGTATGGGATGGCTAGCAGCAACCACGTCTGGTTCCCCGAACTTGGCGACGAAATATGGGATCTCAAAGGTGCTGGAATCTTCTCGATATTTCTATTAGGAGAGAAGATACGCCACGAATGTGCTGGATCATTCCATGTGACGTCACGGCTTGCCGGGGAAAACTATAAAAGGAGAGTGCTTAGACGACGGAGGGTGTTGTTGTTCGACTGGGATCGCCTTGGAGTGCGAACGTTTTTGGAGTTCGTCCGCAGTGCGAGCTAGGAAGCTGGCGAGCTGAGCGCTATTGAAAGTGCAGTTATTGTCGTTATTAGTTATTTGCTGACTGCTTGTGTTGTTAGATAACAAAGTGCTGAACTGTTATTACTTGTTAATTGTTGTCTGTTTACGATGGTAATCTGTGCAAGAACTATTGTTTCCTGTACCTGTGTTACGTGTTTTCCTGCATATATGTAAATAAACCTTCATTCTACATTATCCTGCGTGTTGGACTGTTTACACCATACACCCACAGTAAGATTTTTGCAACAGTATACTGGCGTAGCAAGGGTAAATGGCTCCTGGAGAAAAAGCTTTATTCCACTTCTTTCGCTCTATTTGGGTTAAAAAGTGAAATTAACGCACTAGCCTTTCAATCTTTCTTCAACAGTGCTTAAATGTATGTCACAGTTTGAATATCACCATGAATATCGTTATGCATAAAAGATTTAATTGAAATTAAACACAGCTAATATTCCCTACAAACCATCTGGTCGCCAATGGCTACTGGTATTAAAATATAAATGGTAGAAAATATTTGATTCTTTCACTTTTATGATCCACGTAACAGCTTAGTTCATTTCGTTTTTTGTGTTCTGAGTGTGTGAGTGCGTGATTTGTTTGTTGAACGTTTATTTTAATTTGTGTGCACTTACCTGCAATAGCTCGTTTTAAAGAACATAACAAAATATGTTTTTATAATTTAGAAGGACTACTTAGCCCTACAAAATTAGATTTGTTCAAAAATTCTTTAAGTCTCATAATTCAGTAAAAATTCAGATATATTTTATTCAGTATGTTTAAACAGCTGCAATTGTATAAATCACAAATGATCCAATTTCAAAGCCAAATTCAGTGAGTGATCTTGCACTCATAATTTTATTTATCTGAAAAATATATTCAAGCCACGTTAGACAAAATTTTCATATATAATCCCTCCAAGGTATTCCATTTGCACGAATTTTGCGTCTATTATGCTAATATACTATCGCAGTACAGCATGAAAAAGTGGCATTAACGTCTTTTGCGAAGTCAAAGCCTTTATTTTTAATGTCAATTCAACAAGTTATAGGTGTGGCATATTTTTTATTACGTTTCTTTTTTAGAACTACAATGGTATTGAACATTTAACCTTTACCATGTAGAAAACATTAACCTTCACCATGAAAGGAATATTACATTACTACACTCCTTAAAAATGCCTGAAATAAAAATTTTATTAAAAACTTGATAACTAAACAGCAGCCGTTGCTTAAACTTTAATTATCCAATCAATGCACAAGTAAAATGCATATATCTGCGATTTTGATTTAGATGCAAATAAAAAAAGAATATATTTTAATCATTTTACGGCTAACGTCATTTATCCGGAATTCAGTTAAATCAACAATCCGATTAAAAATTCAAAGATGCTTACCCGTGAAAACACTGGGAATCTTGGACATGAAACTCTTGACAGTTTTGACAGGAACGCCATTTTGTTCATCTTGCATCCGTTCCACAATCCTTTCCATCTGAAAAAGCAAACAAAAAAAGTAATTAGCAAAGTGCGGTGTGAATCTCTCTCTCTACTAATAATCAAAGCGTATGTCTGTCTGTCTATCTGTTAGCGTTTGCGAATGTTGTTCTTTGCAAAATTTTATTTAATTCCTCGTGCCATTCAACTTTGTGTTCCGAATTGAATTTCGGCAGCGTTTTTTACTTAAACTAAAAAAAAAATTCATATGAACTACTCAATGTTACTTCAATAATAAAACTATCTGCAAAAGTCGCTTTAATTAATGGCACAGCGCCACCTATTGATTAGATTATAACTACTTTTTTTACTTTTTCGTGAACGAAGTATACAAATAGAAAGTATTGTAATCGTCAAAAAATTCGAACTCGAGATTTTGACGAATCTCCACGTTTTAGACCTCCTGAGTCTGAAAAACACAATTTTGGAATTATGTCTGTCTGTAAACACGATAACTCGAAAACTATTAGAGCTAAGGGTATAAAATTTGGTATTGATCTTTACACATAATTTGTAAGTTTCTATCAAATTTTGGAATAAATTCGTCCACGGGAAATCTGTCTGTCGCTATGTCCGTGTTCATGTGAACGCGATAACTCACAAACTTAAATAGCTAGGTGGATAAAATTTGGTACACAGTTTTATCGTCATGAATGTAGATCCGTATCAAATGTTGAACCAAATCCATCAAAGGGTTGATTGTCTGTCGGTCTGTATAATCGCATATTTTTAATCGCAATACCTTCTTAACAAAATTACTTAGATACTCGTAACTGAAATTTGGTATGTGGCCTTCTTACCTTAATTGTATATTTGTGCCAATCGGTTAAAAAAAAAGGCGATCAAATTGCATAATAAATTTTTCTAATCCGATTCTCCACACGCCCGCTTACTGGTAGCAATCTCTGTGCAAGCGGAAGGATTACGTCACTTTTTTCTTGAGCCGGCAAGAGTGGAACCTAGCAGAGTGTGATAGATGCGTTTTAATCGGTACGCATCTCTTTGAATTTGATTCTTTACCTAAATATTTTACAATCACTATAATCTACAATGAAAAACCTTCTGATAGTCATTGGATTCTGGGTTACAGTAGGTTCGAATTTTTTTATCCACGCGGGGGGAGGGGAAACAGCATCTTTTTGGGGATATATACGAGAAAGTTTAGAGCAGACCACTCCTGCTGGTTTTTACAGAGCTCGTAATTTGCACTACATTCTAGTGAAATTTTGCTTAGTTTGGAGGCATACAACTGGCCCTAAATCTTTCTTGATAGACGAACAGCCATGTTTATTAATTAGATCGCACCAGTGAGCTAGGAAACGATGGCTGTTAAATTGCACGTGTTGTCCATGGAGCGACTTAGCATGCCAAGTTTGAGTGAGTACACAGAGTTCTAGAATTCAATATTATTTTCAATTTAAACAAATCACAAATTCCGTCAGATTTCGACAGAATTTAGAGAACTTTTTACAGAGCTCTGCACCATGCAAATGCTTGAAAAAGGCTAAACACAAATGTTTCTTGACTATTATATATACACCTCTTTCTTTTCTTTTCTCACATTTAATAGCAATAGACTAGGTTCAACTCGTATGACGTAACATCGAAATAGCAGATGTAATTCCGCATGTCAACGAAATATGTAACTAAATGATGCACTGTTTGACAAGTGCGTATGCACCTATCAGTTTTGTTCTTTGACACTATGTTGGCTTACATTTTACGCAAACATTTTGAGTAGAAAAAATGTCTTATTGTAAGTGTTCAAGCTCTTATAATGTAAAAGAAAGAGAGAAAACTATTATCGTTTCGATACGGTTTTGTTTCCAATTAAAAGTACTGGCTTACTAAAAACATGGAACGAATGACAGTTTTTAAGCCTATACTAGCTGTGTGGCCAAGCGTTGGTCGGGCTATCTCGAATAATGCGTCATTCCCTGGTGGGGAGAAGAAGCGTGGTCACGTGAGACCTCGGAATCCATATTTTTTCGTATGCCCGCCTCCGTTTTTTTTTCAACAAATATTGTCATTTACTTTCCGCAACAAACGTAAATATTCTTTCAAATCTAGTCTATTTATTACTTTATTTTCATATGCACGCCTCCGGTTTATTTTTTCTACAAATATTGTCACTAACATAAATCTCCTTTCAATCCTATATTGTTTAATTAAAATTTTTAAATCCAACCTTTTAATTACCTTATAGCTTATAATCCAGCGTTTCTCAGGATCCACATTTTTTCATATGCCCGCCTCTGTTTTTTTCTCAACACATATTGTCACTAAGCTTCCCCAACAAATGTAAACCTGTTTTGAATCCTCTCTTGTTGTATTAAAACTTTCAATTCTAGACTTTTTACTACCTTCAAACAGTACGGTTTGAATGAAAACGCGATAATTCTTATGTTTATAAATTGAAACAGGTTAGCATGATATTTGTTTTGGAAAAGAAAAATAAAACGAAATAAAAAACAAAACTCCAGAAAACGGAAGCTTCCCAAAAAAGAAAAAATCTTTTATACAAACCAGATGCAAGAACAACCATTGTGACAGATAGTTATAGGAGCTGCCGATAGATGGCGGCACTATATTTCATTCCTTTACACATTTTTAATTAATATCTTTTTAACTAAATGTAATTTCGGAATTTAAATGGTCAAAACGGATTCCTTGTATTATTTCCCATCTTTTGGTACTTTCAGCTCGTTTCAGCATTCAGTAGATCGTGAAAAGATGGCCGGACATAGATAGACACATACGTTTGTTTACCTTCCGGTTTTAATTGGAATGATCCCACTGCCTGCCGTGTTCTTTCGAACATAAAAGTTTTTCAACTGAATGTCATATATAGCTATTAATTAACAAACAAAGGAATAAAAAAATTAAAAAATCATTTAAATAAAACGAACTAAATATATTATAAATTCAAAAATTTCATGCAATTTAAATTATATGTATTTTCATAATTCGAAGCCGAACAAATGATTCTAATGTAGGGAAAAGTGCAGTAAAACCGGTTAGTTAAGATTCGAAGGACTGTTGAATCTAAACTATTCGACATGGATATTCTCAAATTTTATTAAAATATTCATTGTTTAACTAAGCATAATATATAATTATTGAAAAGTCATAAATTCTCTACTTTTTTTTCAATGATTTTTTTAAGGAAAAAGGCAAACAACCCGGTTTTACCCCACTAGTGATGTAAAACCGGGTGCATATGTCAACTTTAGAGGAAGTTAGCAAAACTAGATTTTCAGTGGAAAAGTAAGAGACATTTTAAATTTTTATGACAGTTTAAGAATATTAGTTACAAAATTCACATGAAAACCAGTTATCTGTTTCCTCTACGCCACTACAGCTTTTGTGGGCTCTGGTAAGACAGTTTCTACATTAGATGCACCCTTTTCATTTATTTAAGTTAGAAAATACATCATTAAATTCTAAATATTCAACGTTTGATGTGTTTTTAGCGTTTTCATCGGAGAATCATCAATGTTGACTGGATCTGTCTTGCTCCAGTATCGATTTTACCCCGAGTGCAAAGGTTATAGGAAACGAAATAGAACCACGTAACTATTGTACTAAATCCTTGTTGTTTGATAGGGTAGAAATCCTTAGTAAACATATAATAAGTTGGACTAAATAGAGTTTTTATAACTGTAGAGATCATTAAGTAAGGATAGTTTAAAAACAAGCGAATATTAGAGAGTTGACGTCTTAAAACAAATTCACCTGCATAGATGCAGTAATTTTAACAACAACAACATGGTCACTATGGTCGTTCCTTCTTCTTTACTAGTGGAGTGTAATTCAGAATCTGTCCCCTAAAAAAGACAACTAATAGCCCCAAAATCAAAGTAACCATTTTACCTCAGCGTCCCCTATACAGAAAACGATTTCCTTAGTAAAATTTGACAAGTTTAAGAATTCATAAAAAAAAGAAACGTAGTTAAATGTCTAGACAATCAAAATAACCATTAAGCAAAATATAAAGCAAAACATTAATAATTATTTAAACGGAAAAAGAATTGTTCTGAATTACAAGATGCTTGAAGGATTTATATTTGAATTCACTCCATCAAAAGCGTTCATTCACGCTAAATTCAGTTTGCCAAATTGCATAAAAATCAAACTTGAATTCTAAAAGACTTTTTTCAAGTTTTTCTTCATTTAGATTATTTATAAAATGCATCTTTATAATTATTTCAGAGCTCTTGCCTCAATAGAAAACAAATAGATTTTTATAAAAAAATTTAAAAATATGTTAAAAACAAAAAAACTTATTACTTCAAGTGATCGAATCGTTTTATTTATTTGCTTTCAAAAGCAAACAGACGAATTCTAACAAAATTGAAAATATTTTTATTTGTTTCCAAATTTCGCAGAATATTTTTTCCGTATTTTCACTTAAATTAGAAACAAAATGAAACACTATTTTTAGATAACATTCTATAAAAACGCGTCTGGAATTTGATACAGATTCAAATGTTAAATTTGAAGCCAAAGCGAAAGATATTCCGATAATGAAGTTCTTTCCAGAATTAAATATGAAAAATTCTTCTCTGTGTATTTAAAAAAAAAGAGGAGAGGAGAGATGAAAGCTCGCTTCTTTTTTAATTAAATACATGATGAAAAGGATTCCACTGAAGCATTAAACGTCAAAAAAATCGTTTTCTGTTTTTTCCCTGCGCCATGAAAGGAAAACGATAAAAAAAAGAATTTGAATTTATTATGAAAAGTGTGGCTTCTCTTCAATCATACAGATACCGTCTAAGATCATTTTTTCAAAAAAATTTTTTATGTCTTTCTTCTTCAATTTATTAATTTTTTTTCTTTCCAACTCGAAGACGTTATAAAATATTTAAATAAATTTAGCAAGCGCTTTTCACTTAATTTCTGCTTTCAAAAGGCGTGTCAAAATTTACGTTAATGACAACTTTTGTTTTATAAAGACATAATTGAGGTATTAATTGAAGATTTTTCAATACATTAATTTCCTTCGATGCCTATAAAAAAGTCTGCGAGTTTTTTGAAAAATTAAGGGAATAAGTTGTTTTTGAAAAATTTAGATCATCAGACAGGCATTTCACCAGAAAACAACTCATCTTATTTCTATTAATTCAACACGAAAAAACTAAATACTTAAAGAAAGGCATATTAATTTAGATTCTATTGTAATGACTAGTAAATATTATGGGTATTCACATGTACTGAAGAAACAAAAGGATAAAGTATTTAAAAAATTATTAATTAAAAAAATGAATTCATTTAATTTTCTAATTCTTTACTTAAACATTACATTGCAAAATACAACTCAAAGTTTCAAACTCAATAATTTTAAATAATGTAATTTATTTTTCAATTATTTTGTTTTTAAATAAAACAACACAAAGTATTATAAAACTTCTCCAAAATATTCTATTTTATGTATCGTTTCCCATTTTAAATAAATAAATGGTGCCAAAAATGTCAAAGAATTTCTCAAAAATTCTTTCTAACACGTCCATCCATGCACAAGTTTAATGTGTTTCAAAGGTCATTGTATGTCATTTTCAGTGAAACTCTTTTTGATTTCAAAACATCACTTGGAATTATATGTAAAAGTTATTCTTTAGCAAAAAATGACTTATGATTCTTTTGCAAAATATTTTGGGGCATGTCGAAAGAGGCAATGACAGAAAAAAAGTTTTCGATTAAATGCAATAAAAATATTTTGACATTATTTTTTCCAAAGATGATTTGTCGTTGTTTTTCATTTTAATTTAATTTCCTTACTATTTTACATAGTAGTTCCGATGTTATTAACCAAAGCTATCATGCAGAGCTATTAGCTAAAGAAAATCATTATTTCATCGTCTCCAGTTTCAGGAATTTATCAATTCGACGATGACATTTTTTTGTCTACTCAAATTCCACAATTTCTTAGAAGAATAATTTTTAATTATAACTACGATAACTTGCATATAAACACAAGCAATTAATATTTTCACTGGATGGTGTGTTAAAGTGCAATATACAAACACAAAACTAAACAAAATAATCTTTCCCTTGGACCGGAGTGGCAACGATCAGGTAAATAAATACAATAATTAAAAATGCTTACATTGAATATTAAGGGTATCGCACATGACAATATAATTTTGAAAATGTGACCTTCATTTCTGTAGTTTTGTAGATAACTTAGGAAATATGTCTAGATATTTAGGAAAAAGTCTTTAAGCACAGGTATTTTTTTCAAAATTTGATACATTTCTGTAATTTTGGTGCAAAGATAGAATGCCAAATTTAATACAACTCGCTCATAGATTTTCTCAATTATTCTGTTCATACACAAGCGGAAAGACAGCCACTCAGACATGATTCAAATAATGCTTTTTTATAGGGAAGGAAACTCAAAGAAACTAATCAATCTTTCAATTAACAATTAAAATATAGCCATTGAAACCTCGAGACAAAAATTTTTGGTGCTTAAAATATTTTCTCTATGTATAGGGAAGAATCGCCGAATTTGGACCACTTGGACATTTTTTAATGTACAATGATGAAGAAGTAATTTTAATGAAAAACAAGTAGTATAATAGTTTGTAGTTTATTTATCTCCAAAATAGCGTAATTAACTTATTATGAAATACGCTTTAAAGTAGTGAAAGAGCAGCTTAAAAAAATGTGTCATCGGTCCAACTAAGGAAACTGGTTGCTTAGATTGGACCACAAATTTCTCTAATCACAATTAAAGCAAAAATGTTTTTTAATTCTCTAATTCACACCACCACACAATACATGAACGCAAGCGTGACATTTTATGCACTTCCTCTTCTCACATTTTTTCCTCACAAATGATACATATCCTGAGTTTTTATACTTTTTTATCCAGCATTTGATGGTTTTCTTTCATTTTTTTCCTTTGACATTTTCCATTTCCGTTTTATGATAACTTTTGTCTGAGATATTCCTGTAGTTTAAGATAATTACCCCATTGATATAAACGGTCCAATTTAGGCAATTGTTTGTGGTCCAATCTAAGCAACCTTTGGACAACAACAAAAAAAAAACTCTAACCTTAATTTTGAACTATTTTCATAAAATCATTACAGCAAATTGTAGCTAAGGAAATTTCCTATCTGAGGATATAATAACATATTTTCCTACTTAATGTAGGGCAGCATAAGGGCTTTTTGTTTTTTATTAAAATAATCTAATGCTGATACCTTAATCTAAACACTTGTTTTCAAACAACAACCACGTAGCGATTTCTCTTTAAAATCATACACCCCATTTAATGGTTGCAAAATAATTTGCCTATTTTACGGCTAAATATTTAATAGAATTGAAGTTATGATAGTGATCTAATATAGGAGCCGATCCCCTATTTCATATACGAGAAAGTGAAAATGCTTAATCAAATGAGAACAATTAATTTTGATCACATGCTATAAGTGAAAGTTTTAGGTGGAAGTACTCGAGAAAGTCAGACAGAGAATCATCCTGCTTTTAAAATGTCAACATTTACAGGCAGGGTATTATTTACGATGTGAGACGTGAATGGAGCAAAAATTATTCAAAATTCTTTACAGGAAAGATCGTTGTACCTAGAGCTACCAAAGTAGGCACGCAGTTACTTCTTGGGGAGTAGGTGCTCACTAAGAAAAGGGGTTTTCGAAATTTCAATTTTAACTTAGATTTTTAATTCCAAATTTTATCAAAATGGTAAACATTTTCGTCAATAACTTCGGAGAATATTATTGTCTAAAATCATTTTTAAACCACTTTAAAAGTAAAAAAATGAGCTTTTCAGCAATACCAATTTTATTTGCGTTCAAATTTTTTCTCTAGTTTTCATAATTTTTTCAAAATATTTTTAAGTATATTTTATAGCAATACTTTTCATTGCCTTAGTCACTACATTTATTCCACTGATACGGTATTAAATATTTTTTTTCTGCGCACGTTGCAATAATTAACCTCTTAACAGTTTCATTTTCTTTGCTATCAAATAAGACGACAACTTCTGTTTTGGAAAGGGGTTGTCGTTTTCTTTCATATAAGAAAGCATAGAATACTTGAGATATTTATGTATTCTATGACATTTTTGTGTCAAATTATAAAGGTAATTAATGATTAAATTTTAGTTTATAGGACTAAAAACGCGATATTTCTATGCACGTAAGACGTACGGGTAAGACTGTTAAGAGGTTAAGAGTAAATTTTTAAAAACGATACAATGAAAAAATAGAGAAAATATCTAATAAAGACAAAATAACAATAATAGAAACAATTTGTCTGATGCGCGCAAGTGCATCATCATCCAGGAAAAAGTCCGAAGACAAAGATATTAAAACAAAATAAGGAAAGTTTTAACTGTCAGAGAGGTAAAAAACCAATAATATTAACAAAAAACGAATGAAAAAAAACGAAGAGGAAGAAGAATCCGATGGATGATTTCATAAGAAGCCTCCATTGAGGGAGTTTCAAAATTAGAGTAGGTTCTCTGTCGAGGAAAACAACTTTAAGGTCGAAATTAACATTTTCTTCCTGATTTGAAATTTCCAATTTTTTTCCAGAATATGTTCAGGCCTCAGAGGAAAATTTTAATTTTGGCCTTAAAGTCGTTTTCCTCGACAGAAAACTTATTCTAATTTTGAATCTGCATGGATGGAGGCTTCTCTTATGAAATCATCCATAGGATTCTTCTTCCTCCTCGTTCTTTTTCATTCGTTTTTTATTTAATATTATTATATTTTTACTTCTATCACAGTGAAAACTTTCCTTATTTTGTTTTAATCCAAAGAAAGTCATATCGAACCCAAAACATGACGATACTACGATGTTCAGGACTAGAATCTCCTTTAATTTATTATTATTATTACTGGGTTGGCAAGAAAGTAATTCTGGTTTTTCAGTGTGAAATAAAATTCAGTTTTTTATACAAAGAAGGGACTTAAATTACTTATGTATTTTCCATGATGTTCGATGAACGTGTGTCATCTTTCTCGCAACTTCATTATGCCGAGTTCATAGAACTTCTTGTCCTTTTCACCAAAAAACTTATCCAAGTTTGATTTTAGATCCTCATCGTTAGTGAAGTTTTTATCAATCAAAAAGTTTTGCGAACTTCGAAATAAATGATAATCTGATAGTGCAAGGTCAAAGCTATATGGGGGATGGGTCATTACTTAGTGCCAAACTCTAGTAATTTTCTACGTGCTACCAAAGACGTGTGAGGTCTTGCATTATCATTGTGGAATTCGATCCCTTTGCGATTTGCCAATTCTGATCGTTTCTCTTTAATTGTTTTCCCCAATTTCGTTAGCTGTCGACACTAGACATCAGAATTTATCGTTTAATAAAAGAAAATAACAGAAATAACAAAATGCATGATGACAAAAAATACATAATACCTTCATAATCCCACTAAATTGACAACATGATCTTTTTTGGTGTATTTCAGCTTTTAACGTCGTTTGCGTAGGTTCATAAAGCTTGGATTGCGACCGTTTTCGATTGATATTATTACAGATGATACATTTTTCATTCCCAGTGATAATTCCCTTCAAAAAAAGGATCGATTTCTTTGCGTTTGGAGATGCACATCACAAAGATTGATTCGATGAGTTAGTGAATTTCTTTCAATTCATGTGGAACCAAAATATCGAACTTCTTAACAAATTCAAGAGTTTTAAATGACTTTAAATGGCTGAGTGTGATACTTTTTATCTCTCGGCAATCTCTTGTACAGCTATATAGCGATCCGATTCAATTATGGTTTTGATTTGGCCACCAGAAACTTCAGTAGGCCGACCAGAACGTTGGTCATCTTTGAGAGAACAATCTCTTAAACGGCATTTTTAAAACCAATTCTGACGCGTATCTTCTTTTAGGCAGTCAATATCATTAACTTCATATATATCTTTGTGACCCTCAACAGCTTTCTCGCCTTTACGGAAATGAAAATGTTCGTTTTTAAACTCTATGTTAAAACGCTTCAAAACATACAGCTGTAGTTCAAATTATGAACATTTAACTCCTAACATTGAGCTAAATATGTCAACAGACAAATGACTTTCATAAGTTTTCAAAACAAACATAATGCCATCTGTTTGTGGAAACCGACATTATTTTCTTGCCATCCCAATATTATTTGTCATTAACTAAGTGCGTTTTTTTCTTTTGGAATTTCCTGGTCATGTATGGTAATTCGTTTTTATTCTTACGCTCATTACAAACCTGAAAGACGTAATCATTTAAAAATATAATCATCAACAAAGTTTAATACTCCGTGGAAAACTGACAAGCACCCGGCACCACTTGTCGTTTATTTGCAAAATTCAATAGCAAATGGATTGTCTAAACTTTAAGAGGAATTTCATTATGATGAATATAGTCATTATCTTCAAAACAATCATCGATTTTTACCAGAAAATGCCCACGAATGTTAAAATGTGTAAATATGAGGCTTGCGTAATTTATGAGTTGCAATTTGAAAGAAAGTACCGAAATTTGAATTTCATTACCATGAAATATAGTCATTATCCTAAAAAAAAGTCATTGACTTTTAGTAGAATATGATGTAAATGTCTCGACTACAAACATTAAAGTGGTGCTAAAGGAGAGACGCTAGTCATTTGTGAGTTGTGATTTGAAAGAAAGGACCGAAAATCAAGTGGCGAAGTGATTAAATTATGTATCATCAATGGTGAAATTTCTGCTTATGTTAACTACTGCTTCTACATTTTTCATTCTTAGCACTGTGTTAAATTTCTTGGTATATTCAAGTCCGATATACTGCAAATCGTCAAATGCAGTTGAAATGTTGCAGAAAAATATAAAATAAATTTTTTACTAAGATTATGGAAGCCAGAAAAAATATAAAAATTGACAGGCGTTGATAAAAGTAATCTAAGCAAATTGAAGTTTGACTCACATTTACAATAAATTAAAATTTTTAATTAATTTTAGGAGGTTTCTTCCTTTGGTAATCATTGTGGCTCAATTCTTTATTGTATTTTTTTCAGCGGCTTGCGCTGTTGTTTTGATGCCCATATTTTTTATTTAAAAAAATATTTTCTATATTTAGTACATAAATATAATCATGTTTTTAAAGCATTTTATTTTTATTATTTTCTGCTTTTTAGTTTGTAAGATATTTCCTGATTCATTATTGCCAAAGTTATGGGAACTAAAAATAAATTATTTCTCAAATTCACTACCAAGTAGAGGATACCCTATGTAATCAAAATTTAATTAACACTGATTTATTAACGATAATTAAGCTCTGAAAATATAAAGATATTATAAAAACATCGGGAGGGCATAGCTATGCAAAATTTCAGAACTCTAGTACATCTAGCTTGGTGTATATTCAATTAGAAACTTTAAATTTAAAAACATAGAAACATTATGTTTACAAACATTTGCAGACATAAAACAGTTCAAGTTAAATAAAAGCGTGTAAAAAGGAGAACAAATCTCGCATATCAGCGATTTCAGTAAGATATTTCATTAATTTTGTATTTGATAATCGTACATTTGGAAATCATCTTTCTTAATCTATAACCATTAAGTTGAAAATACAAGAAAAAACAATACAAATGAATCTGCAATCCCCATTCCGATGAAAAAAAATTTAAGTTCCTGTTATGAAGAAAGATGACTTTTCATCATTTTTCTTACTTAAATTGCAGCCCTAACATTTTTTACACAAACAACCATTGCAATCTTTTTCTATGTGATTTAAGCTTATCTTTAACGATTTCAGGTGCAGTAAAGCCTATTTTTCTTACAACTAACTGAACTGAATAAAAAATGAATAAGTAAATGTATTATTTCCTTTTATCTCAAAAATTTTATTTTTCCATTTCGGTTTCAGCTGACAAAAACAGATTGAAATGTTCCGTTTTGCAATCACCAAGAACATTTTGTACATTTAAATGGAGTCGGTGAACGTTACCGATCGATTGAAAGCGGTTTAAGCATTTTTGTGTCGTCAAAAGAAGTTAAAGAGGAAAAAAACTCGCAACCCTTCTGCGCAATCTACAACAGCAGTTGTCCATTACAGTCGTCAAGATAGGTAGAAATGAAGTAAGCAATACTCAAACCCAGATGACATTACATCACCAGGATAAATGGCACGAATATTTTTCGTGAGTTTTTAGAAATCCATGATTAAATAAAAAAAGGAAGAGGTAATTTGGTAGAAATGTGAAAATACAGAGTTTCCGTAGAGGGATAAATATGGTGATCATAATTCCCCAAGTTAACATCCATAATAGAGGGTGAATCATGCGGATTGATTGATAGATTTATTAGAAAAGTAATCCAGTTTAAATCTGAGCTAAGGCTTACGGTATGGGTTTAGGGCGGATTTCATAATTTTGAATCAAGGTCGAGACCTCGGCAAGAATCCCCTCACCAAACTTCCATACTTCATCAGTGCAAGAATGTTTAACCACGTTGAATTTAACGTGCAATAGGCTCTTGTCATAGCAGATATTCAGTGGGATCGGCTTTCGAATAGAAACGATTTATTTCAAACATTGGTCCTGGTTCATTCTATTACTACCTAAACCTATGTTTTCAGGGTGTCAGCAATTTCTTTCACCTGTTGAATACAATTTGCACGAATTAAAATTATTCTTTTCTGAACAATGGACGTGGCTTATTCTATTGTCCATCCAAGCCAGAATGAAACGACCGGTGTTAAGGTTTGGCACGCCTGAGGAACATGGTTCTATCCTCTTAACAGCATTATTCAAAATTGGTACACCCATGTGCGCTTTAGCAATAAATTGTTCGGCTTGGTTGGGCTTGCTTCTGGAGAAAAGTTTCCTCCAAGAGAAGCACAAATGTGGAGCAGTTTTTCCTGAAACTCTTCCAGGTAGCCACCCTGCCACCAAATATTGGAGTTAAGTCAAACTTCTACATCACGTGACACCTTGTCCCTGGTGTTCCAAGATGGTTTCGACCAACATAATATGCCGCACTTTCTCTTTATCATGAATCTTTGAGTTGTGGACTTAGCTGAATATAACTAGACCAAGAGGGATTAGAACACACCTCCATGAAGCCAGAAGGCAAACCTCTTTCTTCTAGCTACTAAGTAAGATTTATTCCAATTGGAATTCAGACAGTCGCTATGATTCAGTCTGTTACTACCAAAGCCTACTTCAACTCACCACCTTAATCTGCCTTTATTAGAATGCCACCTGATTCTTTTGTGAATTTGATTTATTGAAATAAGAAAAACTCGTTTCAAACAGTTAATATAATTTAGTCATGTAACCCAAATAAATATGCCATTATTAGGATCTTACTGATTTCTTTCAATCACTGAATAAGATTCCTGTCAATTTCATTCAATCTTTTTTAAATACAGATGCGATTTAAACTATTATTTACCTAATCTATTATTCTTATAAAATCAGTATTTCTTTTCATCCAGTGAATAAGTATTCTGCTTATTAGAACAATTCGTTTTATAAATTGTTTATTTGTAAAACGAATTTATTTTTCGTGTTATATAAATTGTTATCTAGCTAAATCTATTATTCTTATAAAGTCAGTATTTCTTTTCATCCAGTGAATAAGGATTCTGCTTATTAGAACAATTCGTTTTATAAATTGTTTATTTATAAAACGAATTTATTTTTCGTGTTATATAAATTATTATCTAGCTAATTCTATTAATGAAAGTCACTGATATGTTTCAGTTATTAAATATTGTTTAGGCCAATTAAATTCATTCGTTTCAAACATAAGTGTTATATAAATTGTTATCTAGCTAAATCTACTAATGAAATTCACCGATTTCGTTCAGTTATTGAATATTGTTTCAATTAATTAAAACACACCGTTTTCAAGTATTAATACGATTTTAATTAGTAATTATCTAAATTCACTATACGTAGAAAGTCACTGATATCTTTCAATCACTGAATATGGTTCCTGCCAATTAGAATACATCATTTCAAATAGAGATGTGATTCAAACAATTATCTATCTAATGTTACTGATTTTTTTCAATAACTAAATACGGTTTCCGCCAGTTAGAGCAATTCATTTCAAACACAGATGCGATTTAAGTTATTATCTACATAAGTTGGTTATTCTCAGAATATCATTGATTTCTTTCAGTCACCGAATATGATTCACTCTAATGAGGAAAAATTATTTCAAACAAGTTATTTACACTTTAAGTTAAGTTATTATTTATACTACATTCTTCTGCATTCATATGGACGAGTTTTCTGGTTTGTTTACTTATATTAAAAACCTTGATTTTATCTGCTTGTATGTTGGACTTCAGCTTTTAAGATCCATTGACTTAGTATTACACCGGAAATACGTATTACAGGCATGTAAACAACCAGAAAACTCGCCCATACAGAACTGAAATAACCTATCCACCAATTGAAATAAATCGTTTTCAAATACGAATACGATTCGAATTATTATTTACCTAAATTTATTATTCTCAAAAATCCATTGACTTCTTTCAACCGCTGAATACAGTTCCGATCAATTAGAATAAATAGTTTCAAATGCCGATATGGTTTAAACTATTATCAACGTAAATCCAATATTCTTAAAATACCATTGATTGTTTCAACAACTGAATATGGTTTCTGCCAATTAGAATTCGTTTCAAACACACACGCGATTTGAGCTATTATCTACATAAGTTAATTTATAGAATGTCACTGATTTCTTTCAGTCTCCGAATATAATTCACTATAATGAGGAAAAATCATTTCAAGCATGTTATTTACACCATTCAGTTAAGTTACTATTCATACTTCACTCTTCTACATTCACTGACAGATTTGAAATCCAATATTCTTAGAATGTCACTGATATTTTTCCAACAAGTAAATATAGTTTCTGCAAATTTGAACAATTCATTTCAAATACACTTGCGATTTAAGCTATTATCTACATAGTTGACTATTCTTAGAATGTAATTGATTTCTTTTAGCCACCGTATATGATTCACTCTAATGAGGAAAAATCATTTCAAACATGTTATTTACACGTATTAGATAAGTTATTATTCATACTTCGTTCTTCCAGAGCTGAAATAAACAATTCTGAAACAAAACTATCAAAGAAAAGATATTGAGAACGCTTTATAGTACAAGTGAGAGGACAGGAAATTTTACCCATTAAGATATAAGCATACAGTGCCATCTGGTTAAAACTGTTCTTTCACAACGACTGATTGGCGCCGATAAACTCATTAGTGGTTTCATCAGAAAGTCATTAGTGGAATTTTGAGACTAACTTCTGTATCGAAGAGGCATTTTCCCGCATGGCCTCTGCAAGATCTTAATATATTTATTGTCTTCCATTTAAGCGCATTAAAATTTTTCGAAACTGAAAATGGAATATAGTTCTTTGGAATGCATTCATGTATAAATCTGATTTGTTAAATTCATTTTAATAAATTTAAATTCTTATAATTGTCAAGATAGCAGTGAAGAATTTTAATCGGTCACTCCAAATGCGCTGTTTCGAATTAAAATTCCGATTCATGTTTGTCACGTATGTTTCAGTGAAATATCATTAGGGAAATAATTGACTTGGAAATGTGTAATGTAATGTTCGGCTTAAGCTTTTGTTAGCTCGGTGATTTGAAAATAGTTTTGATAAAGTGGGAGAACGATTTCAAAAGACAAAGATGAATTTATCTCCAAAATAAATATAATAAAGCAGTTTTTAAAACAGATTTTTATTAGTGCACTATAAAGTAGTTCTTTTCATTTTAAATATTTTCTGCTTTTTAATCTTTAATTTATTTCATTGTTACAAATATTTTAGAATCACCAAATCATTTTTTACGAAATTCACTACCAGGTGGCTCCACCAGCTTTGAATAAAAAATTTCAATTAATTTATTGATTAACTGATATTTAACTTTTGAAAATATTAAAATTGTGTAGTGTCATCTAGGATACATAAGTGTGCAAAATTTGAAAGTTCTAGCACATGAGGAAGTGAGTGAAAAACCGATTACAAATTAAATGGTAGAATAAAATAAATTAAAAAAAGTTTATAATATGTTACAACGGAAAACAAAAGTCTGCACAAAAGGTTCACAATCATATATAATTACAATACTAAAAAGTAAATGAATCAAGTGACAAATTTAATGGAGCCACTGTGTAATATGGTCTTCGAATGTTTCCGAGAAAACTATTATGTCGTCTAGATAACAAAGGCCCATCATGTCGTCCCATATGTTAAACTTAAACATTCCATAGAATTTTTGAGCCATTTGGCCAAATGGCTAACTTTAACGTCCACCTCGAGGAAGAATCAACGGACAACTCGAGGAAGTGGCGGTCGTTGATTGTCCAAAAATAACGAAATTTAAAGCTTCATGGCTCGGTCAGTTTAGGAGGTAACCTGCATAACAGTGACCACTTTCCCCTCGTTCTAACTGACAATAGAATCGACCATTATACTTCCTTCGTGCCTGATACTACCATGGCTAAAAGTAGGTTATTTGAAATTAAATATCATTTATTATTTAAATGGCGGTTAAAATTGTGCATGCAATAAATTTTATTAACCCTTTGATAGTCCAGTTTTGGCTACTACCTGATTACATGATAGGTGCATTAACAACAAATTTTTTATGGTAATATTGTTTGATTCAACGAAATTGAAAGCTTCATGGCTCTGTCAGTTTCAGTCGTAGAAGAGTGGATTTTTTTTGTTTGTTTGCTTATTTAAAATGTTAGTGTGTCAAAATTTTTTTACTAAATATGACTAACAGAATCGGACGACTGCATAAAAATTTAGATTTGTATATTTTTCAGCAGTACATTTATTGGCTGAAACAACATGAAACACGATTCTTTACTACATTTAGAATTTCTTTCCAATTCCTTTCTCTAATGGTTTAGAAATCAACTATTGGGCCACGTTTGAAAAAGACATCCTTCATATAAATTAACCAGACGTCCCAGACTATCTGGGATAGCCCGGTTATCGTTCACTGATAGCACCAACTTGATATCTCCTTTGATCTCTCCCTCTGCAATCTTCTGCGAATCCTACTGAAGTTCAGAAAGTTTTAACACTTTCATAAGTATCAGCATTTATCGTTTACGAAAACCGATTCATAACAAAAGTTACAATGAATTCAAGTAAATTTTAAATTGCCCTGTATTGTAGTCAATGGTTTCTTTGCCAGCGAATATTATTTTTATCATCATAGTTATTCATTTGATTCTACAACAATTTTTGAGTCTAGAGTAATTTATGAAATAAAAAAGAATTTCATCTCATCATTAAACTTCCGTAGTCGCAATCGTTTTCATCTTTAAATGGCCACACTGTGTCTCGATGATATAAAACCTATTCAATGATATCTTTATCTGGTTTCGGTAATTTCTCCTTTATAACTATAATAATTAGTTCTAATGAGTATTCTGACAGAATTGATTGATTGATTGATTTGAGGATTTTTGGAGGATTTTTAGCTGCAAAGGCTATCATCCCCGTATTCACAAACGGTTCAGATTAAAAAATGTCAAACAACTTCAGGTTCTGAAGGAAAATATGAAGGTTCTGTTTCTTTTCAAAGACTTTGCTTGTGAGTTCCTTAAATCTATAGGTTGCCGAAGAGACAAATCCAAGTTTGTTCCAGAGATGACCACGAATGGTTGAATACCTAGAGCAGTGAAGTAAAAGCTAATCCAGATTGTTCATAACGTTGCATGTACTACACATTGGATTGTCTGAAAGACTAAATTTATTCAAAAGGCCTGGGGTTATAAATGTTTTACTAAAAATTCTGGCGCAAATTTGTCTTCTCTTCTGTTCTTTGTCCATTTGAAGATGGATCTGATGCCTGGGATTGCTCCAAGTTCTTCATAATATTTACTATCTCTGCAATTTTCTGATGTTCTTTTTTAGAGATGTGCTTCATATGGGAAAGAATATCCTCTGATGCAATCCAATTAATGTATGGGCTATGTTCGGTAACTAATTTTGCGATAAAATCAGCCTTTTCATTCCATTATATTCTGACAGAAATCTTCAAATTGTAATGCGTTAAAAACATCTAATAGATGCAAACTGCATGTGTATGTATTAGATATTGCGACTATAGGAGAGTTAAATTATCTTCTGAAGAGTTATTAGGTAGCATCAGGTATCTATTAGGCCTAATTAATTCTTCAGAAAGAGTTGAAATGGTTTAATTGTCAGAAAACGATTTTCACTGCCTATCTAAACTATAAAAAATGAATTATTAATGTGAGTCATAATTAATGAAATCAAAATCAGTAAAATGAAACTTTTCTCATATTATATCCAATTGGATTATCTTCTTTTATTGTTCATAGAATAATATATTTGTCGTAGCAATGTTTCATTTTATTCAACTTTTCTTTTTCCCCTTTTTGTTGGCTATAGAACAGTTATTGAGAAAAAAAACCTCATCGCTCGAAAAAAAATCAGGAAAGAAGATATCGTGTGATCCAACCATTTATAACCAATTTCAGAACTCCCGGAGAGGCGCCAATGTGAAGGAACGACCCGTAAACACGCACTTTTCGCACGATACGGTGATTTGAATCTTCGCCATCAGAATCTGGCAACAAGAGTGGAAAGGCGGGAATTCGAAAATAGAATTTCAATTTCACAGAAAGCAATTCCGTAATAAAGATAAAAAGAAAAATTCGCCATTGAAAATTTTCATCCCAAAGATTCTTCACGAGAAATTCTTGTTCGTATTCACAAGATCGATCAACATGCAGACGATTCTGTCGTTTTATTTACCAGAAAATATTCGATTTTTCTAACCTTCTTTTATATTTATTCTATTCTTTTTCCCCTTTTACTTTGCGCTTGATTATGTTTTCCGAGCCGTTCGATTTTCCTTATAAACCATGCGAACTTGTTCAGATTATTTGAAAATTCACATTTTTTGGAGGAATAAATTTTCCCTATGTCTATGTGAGGATACAGAATTTTATAAAGATCGAATAAAATGCGTTCGTGCTTGCCTTTAATGTTGACCTAAATAATTTTAAAGTGAATTTTCTTGTTTCTTTTAGAACTGGAAAAGGGTTAGAATTTTTATTCAACTTTAACCGGCAATTAGTTGCCTTTTTGGAATGATTTAGATCATCAAAAAGCAAATGGTTACTGTTTTTTTTAAAGCAAAAGGAAATACCACAATTATCAAAATTTCACTCTGCGGCATATCATGTGGCATGATTGCATGTCTCTGGGAAAGGAAAATCAGACGCAGAAATGCAATATTAAATTAAAAAAAACAAATAAATATTGATGTTTCAGAAGAAGAAAAATAAAACATTAAATTTCTTAGAATTTGTCAGTAAATATTTCAAACTATTTGGAATTTTAAAAAAAACTGAGTAGTTGATAAACTACAAAATGAATCTTTTGTATATAGTGCTTATTCGAAACATCATAATAATTCAGTGATCGTTGTATCAAAATGCAACACGATGCAGTACAAAAAGTAGGTAAATACCATTTTTATAATTAGGTTCATATCCGTTATTGTGTTGTCTTAATGGTATTGTATACTAATCGTGTCAAAAGTGTGGGGAAAAGACTACTTCTTTCTTATAATACTTGACTACAATGTTATTAATAACTAGAGGATATGCCCGTCTAAGGTTACATTATAATTATGTCAACGTCTACTCAAGATGTGTTACTAAATTAGGACAATAACAACTAATTGTTTGAAGTCTCTCGAGAATCATTACCGATCGTGAATCAGCGCTTACTTCGAACGAATTCGAACATTATTCTGCTGATGAAAACATCAATGTGCTTCACATCACATAATTGTGGCTTCGTATCTGGTGGCAATGGCCAAACAAAAAATATGCTATAAAAGTCATCCTTGTTCTATATAAACTTCCCGTTGATGATCCGAGTAAGTGGTTTCGATTTTGCCCCTGCAATATAACAATCACTAAACAGCACAGTTAGCTGAACAATGCAAAAACTCCGTTTGACCTTTTAATTGGTGCTTTATTGAAGTTCAGAGAGTTTTCCCAAATTCTCCATATTCTAAAACGAGAACGCCACGTGTGTTTCCAAGATCTAATTAAGCAGATGTGAAACAAGCTAAAGAAAACATATTGAAGATTAACGATAAATCGTCGAAAATTCATCAAAAGGTGAAAGCTAGCTCATTAGTACCAAATTGGAGACACAGTTACTGTTGAAAGAAATCATTTAGTACCAGGAATCCTAGATTTTTTAATCATGCAGAATTGTTAACGTTAAACCAAATTAGAATTATGATCTCCAAAATTTTGGATGCGACTGATTTGTTGCGCTGTTGCGAATTTGTATTCCATTACACTTGTGTTTTACACGTTATCTAATGTCCTCTTTTCTTTTACTTAATTCACTGATAAAGATCCCAATAGCCTCCCCTCCCCCCTTGCATTTCCAGCACCAAGTTATGGTACAAATATGCCTTGTTTCTCTATACTTTACCTACACTCAAAGTTTGCAAACATCCTTTTATAACACCCTGTATAATTCCCCTAGTTACATTAGATATTTGGGACATCTCTAGTTCATTCTACTGGTGTTTCTTTTATTTATTTACAATCCACGTCTACCCACTCACCCATTGGGTATGGAGCGGTTAAACAGCCGACGGGAAAAAGTTCACACCCAGCCCTCAAGAGGCGAGAAATAAACAAGCAAAGGAACGCAAAACAGTGCACCCACAAACAGAACGCCGTCCCACTGTGGGTGCACTGTTTTGCATTCTTTTGCTTGCTTATTTCTGGCCTCTTGAGTGTGAACTTTTTCCCGTCGGCTGTTGAACCGCTCCATACCCAATGGGTGAGTGGGTCACCAAACTACAAATCACTGAATGAATAAAAAAATAATCACAATATTCATTAAAAAAACCACCCAGAGGAAATCCAGTCAATAACAAAAACAGGGTAAACAATTACAAAAAAAAGCAAACGCATTCAAACAATACATAACACGTTACATGTACAATACAATAGAATACCAAACCGGTATAACCACAAATGTAAAACATCACAGCTGCAATGGACCACCGTTATATGCATACATATACGAGTATGCATATATATATATATAAAGACGCCCGTTAAACGCAAACAAACACGCAAAAAGGGCAATGCCAAAAACGAGAGTGCCCCTAGGAGAAAAAAAATCAGTGTATCCTAGTACACCCTTTCAATATCTCGCAAATTCGATAACATTTGATTTTAAACAATTTCCCCAATATAAAGGAATTTTTGCTAAGAGTTTTGAACCAAATGGATTTAAGGACAGTTGCTGGAGGAGAGAGGAAAGTTAGTAGCCAGTGTGGTTTGGAAGTTTCCAGAAAGGCGTGCCGATTGAGGTGTCATTCTTGCCATCTGAGCACAATTCAAAATTACAATGATCATCCCAAAATAGCTAAATGGGGGCATCAATATAACTAAAGTAAACTAAGCTAAACTACAGTTCCACTCGATTAACAGTGCACAGCTATATATTTAATGTAATTGCCACTACAGGTAACGGACGGTATTCAAAACGGAGATGACATCCGCTGGCATTCAACAGTCATCAGATTCCGGCAGTGAAATTTGCGCTAACATATGCCATTGCATGTTCCACAATGTGACAAAGAGCTGTAATTATCTACATCACCCACGCCACAAGGTTTAATTTAGCTGCAACTACTGTGAACGAGAATCACCAACAGGACATTAATGAATTAGTGAAATTCCTTTCATTTTCTTTTCTATTATGACGATCTTCTCTTTCTTTGCATGAAGATAAAAGTAAAGGATCTAGTGAATCAAGTACTTTTTGATAGTTATTTAAGTGTGTATTTTAATTGTCTTAAACAATTTTTTGTAAATTGGAAAGAAACATATGCCACACTTTGAGATTCTTTGTTGAAACTGTAAAATTTTGTAAGCAACGAAAGATCAATCACTGGTCAGTAACTTTAGATAATTTGCTCGGAAACTATTGCAATAAATGCTTAATGCATATGAGCAAAGGATTCGTACTAATGCAGTGACTAATTGTCTTAAACAATTTTTTGTAAATTGAAAAGAAAGTTTTGACAAACTTTGGGATTCTTTGTTGAAACAACTGTAAAATTTTGTAATCAACAATAGATCAATCTCTGGTAAAAAAAACTTTAGATAATTTGCTCGGAAACTATTGCAATAAATGCTTAACGCAAATAAGTGAAGGATTCGTACGAATGCGGTGACTAATTGTCTTAAACAATTTTTTGTAAATTGAAAAGAAAGTTTTCACAAACTTCGGGTTCATTTTATGAAACAACTATACCATTTTATAATCAACGAAAAGATCAATCTCTTGTCAATAACTTTAGATAATTTGCACGGAAACATTGCAATAAAGTGCTTAATGCAAATGAGTGAAGGATTCGTACGAATGCGGTGGCTCTTATTTCTTTGTAAATTCGTAACCAAAAGACATATTTTTTATTTAAGAAGCATTTTAGAAAAATATTGCGTTTTAGATGATAGTTGATTGTCTTAAACCTTTTTTCATAAATTGAACTTTTTTATAACGAACTTTGGTCCTCTAAGATGAAACAATAATCCTCTTTTTAACTCTAAATCCAACAGGCTATAGCGTTTTGAACAAATTTTACATCACGCAATTTACAGAAAGTATGCAATTACAAAAAGTACATAATTTACAAAATGTAAAGTATTATCATATTAATATTCAACTCTTAGGAAAAAATTCAGTAATCACTGAAAATAAAAAAAGAATAATGTTTTGCGGGATACTAGAAGTTTCTAACTTTTAACAAAGAAGTACAAAAGTGGATGATTGGAGAAATTTCTTAATTTCAAATGGCGTGTATGAATCTCGAGTGTAAGTGAATAAAATAACTGAACACCTTAAAGAACTAGATAAATGAAATTTAGTATGTGAAACTAACTTATGACATCATTAATTATCTTTATTATTTCACATATGGCAGTTATTAAAGTGATTAATTGCTGTTGTGTCGTTTAAAAACATTTTAAGAAGCTAAAAAATCTATTAAAAAATGAACTTCACAAAAAATATGTAGACAGTTATTTTTTGCAAATGGAAATAGTTTAGTCTCCATGAGTACTTCTACCCATAGCTGCAAATTTTGAAACAGGATATGTTAATGATTCTTGCTTCACAATTTTTTTCTTCTAATTCCACTTATCATCTTAAATGCATAATGTTCGAGCTATCTTCGCAGCTTCAGGCTCTTGGACATCAGACAGGCAAATTGGTTCCAACCTTTCCCCGATACTAAAACGAACAAAATTTGCCGAAAACTAACTTTTAAAAATTTGGAGGAACTTCTTCAACCCCAAGGGGGTTGCATAACATCCAACCCCGACCAACAAATAATCTTTCCCAATAAAATAACTTTCTTATTGGAATTCTTTAACTAACCGCTGCTTAAAATCGCATGAGACCCTTCTCCGAATCAAAAAATAAGAACACAAATTCCACAGCAGACGATAAAATTACTCTGCTGTTCCATCCACCATCCATCCTGCTACCCCTCACGATAAGAAAGAATCAGATCCAGCGGAGTGTATTTTACTGATATCAAGTAAAAAAGAACGGAAGATAAACACTGCTGTTCTCTGTCACCTCCTTCTCCACCCCTTCAGAACAGGACAAACATTAAAAGTGTTCTTTCCCCCGAAGAGCCAGCCCCTAAATGGCGACGCAGGACTCCTTCTGTCCATAAACTGTACCTCGCGGGCTTGCACGGGGAGAAGGTGTCTAAGACAGCGTCTCTGATCCAGTCAATATTCCAAAGAAAGAAATCGTTTGGAACCTCTCTAGTAGAGAGATCGATTATCTATAAATAGCAATCGGAATCGGCGGCTAACCATTTCCGTTCCCGATACTTGTTGCCGCCATTCCTAGAAAGGCTTGTGTGTCTTGGTTTGAATATTATTATTTTGTCTTCATTTGCAACGATTCTTGCGGTTAGTTTGTTCAGCTGTAATGGAACGGCTAAGTCAGTTGATTTTTTAGCGAAACGAAACTTCAGGAAAAAGTGTTGCCAAAAAATTCGAAACGTGTGCATGTTTAGTAAGGCAGATGTACAAACGACTTTATAGACGTATAACTAACAACACCACTTATCTCAATTTTACAAGACAAAAGAAATGAATTTTTTCCGCCCAATAACGAATATTTCTGATTTTTTTTCACATTTGATATGAACATTCAACCTCATGCGCATACCACATGTGAAAAAAATTCAGAATTATTCATAACTGCTTTCGTGAAATTCAGTTTTTAATTCCTCTCGTAAGACTTTGAAAATTTCTTCTTAAGCGACGTTATATCTCTTCAATTAGGTACCTATGGACAAAAGATGCCTGAACAGAAAAAATAAGCTGAATCTTCTGTATATTTCTAATAAGTTATTATTCCAATCCACTCCTAAACCTTATTCTAAGCGGCTTCTGTATCCAGATTTAAGCCTTTAAGGGTCGCATTTATTATTTTTTTTGCTATCTAATAAGATGACCCCTCCTGTTTTGGAAAGGCGCTGCCATTTTCATTCATCTAAGAAGGCATAGAATACTTGAGATGCTTGTGGATTCTACGTAATTTTTGTGTCAAATTATAAAGCTAACTAATAATTAAATTTTACTCCATAAGCCTGAAAATGCGATAATTCGATTCTTGTCAAATTTTATTTAAATATTCATTGTTTTTCGGAGCACAATATATCTTTCCAGAAAAGTCACAATTTCATTACTTTTTTTCATCAATGATTTTTATATAAAAAAGTCAAACTACACCACTATTGGAGTAAAACCGGATACACATGTTAATGTTATGGGAAATTAGGAAAACTCGATTTTCAGTGAAAAAGTTGCAATCGTTTTTATTTTAGATGACAATTTGAGGATATTAGTTACAAAATTCACATGTAAAGCAGTTGTCTTCTTCCTCCGAGACACTTCAGCTTTCGTGGGCACAGCTAAGACAGTTTTTATAATAGACTAATCATTCTTCTTTATTTAAATTAGAAAATTCAATTCATCGTAAATGTCTAGTAATTGTGATACAAATTGTTTTTTTAATCGTCTTCAACAAAAAGAATCTTTATGCTGACTGTCGCTCAGTACTTGGATTACCAGTGTGCAGGAGTATAAAACAAGAACTAACGGCAATTTTAGAATTAACAATCTTTTATTAGTGTTTTGTGATTGGTATAAAATCACTTAGCAGTATTATACTAAACTGCGAAAAATGTTTTTTAAAATTGCAATTAAGTTTTTAAGTAATAATAGTTTAAAATCAAACAGACATTAGAGTTGTTGTCTAAAACAAAAAATCTTCACAGAAACAGTTGATTCAAAGCTCAACACTCCACTTGGCTGATCTTAGTGGGGTATATTTGATTCTATCCACTGGGAGAAAAACTAATATTGCCAGAATCAAGGTGCCTTCACCAGATCCCTACTGAACTCATTAGATTCAGTTGCTTTCAAACACAACTCTCATGTTGTCTTCTTCATTATATTTTTTATACATTTTTTATGTAACTTACCTTGTCCTGTTTGCTAAAGATGGATTTTATATCGCTTTTTACTGACTAATATACTGGGTTTTCAAATTTTATACTATTATAATTATAATTGTTAATACTAATACTCTTTTTAATTGTTAAAATCATTAAATTGTTTTAATTTTGATTGTGTACTGTCGCCATACTGGAAGTTAATTTGAAAAGGCAGTTTTCAAGATTCTATAATGCTTATAATAATATTATATATAGATGACAAATAATTAAATTTAAAATTTACTATTTCGCTTTAATAAAATGTTTAAAAAAACTACTTTTCTATAAATTTGATTTAGTTCTCAAGTATTCTACTAATACAACAATTCTTATTATATATCTATATTAAACCCAAATTAAACCAATTATAAACAGTTACCTAAACGTATCAGTTTGCGACACTCCGTTGCATCTAATTTCTGGGTACGACAAACTTATTTACTATCAGCACTTTTGAACGTCAGGATACATCAAATTATAACATCATGTTGCACTATGGAATTCAATCGTATTTAGTAATCTGGCTGTTCAGTTGATAAAGGTAAGTAACAACATTACTTATATTTTAGGATCATTAATTAATTAAGGTTTACTTTAATATATTCTTATTAAATATCCCGTAACAAAACATTCTTTTAATTAGAATTTAAGTTTTGAAGAAAACTCACCCGTAATTGATTAATATTCTGTAATTTGATTAGAGGATTCTATGAGAAGCTATTTATAGCGAGAAAAGCGAAAGAAAACATAAACAAAATCCTTGTTTAAATTTGAAATTTTTGTGTCGTATCATTTTAAAATAGCACCTTGTTTAAAGAACATTTTATTCAATTAACAGAAGAAAAGTTAATTTGTTCTTTCAAACTGCTGGAATTAAGAAAAGATAATTAAGCAGAATCATTCAGATTTCTAGAAAAAATAATTATTATAGAAGGAGAAGAGCCAGATGAATTTATATTTTTTAATTATATATGGATTTTTACAGAACAAAAAAATATTAATCTGTACTCTACAGAGACATACTCAATCTCTTTCAATTCAGCGGTTGTTTTGTCATTAATATCAGAATAAAATGATTAATTAAATAATTTCATTTTACATTAAGTTGGAAGATTTTTAATAAATTCATTCTTTTAATTTTTTTTTTAATAAAAAAACAAATCAAGTTCCTAATTTTTTCATTTTTTGAATAACTTTTCCTGTGTTTCTTAGAATCCCATTAAATAATTGGATAACTAAGTTAATAAAAAGTTCAAATTATTTATAAGAAAAATTCAATATATATACATGCGATATTTTATACTTTATAACAAATCATTTTTAACGACACCTCATTTTAATTCCCTACTTCCTTATGTAATAAGTTACTAGCAACTTTATTTTCGTTACCACAGATCTCCGAGGAAATTCCCTTCTCTGGGTACTTAAACGTGTGCATTCCTATCTGCCTTTTGCTCAACATGTAAACTAATATTATAACGTCTTCTTCGAGCGTTACCTTTCATAAGTCTGGTCATGGATACTCATATCATACGTTATTAACTATTGCAAAAACATACTATTCATCACCATCTAGAATGAAGATTGAAACAGCGGCTCTTCTTTCTTTAACAACATGGTTACTTCTTTTAAAACCTGATCTTTCCTTACACACATATGTAAATATTAAAAGTATTTTTTTGTTTTAATATTTTAAAAATTAGTCTTTAATATAAAGAAGTTTTCAAAAGTGAACCAAATTTAAAAAAAAATTGGGAAAAAAATGCAAATAAAATGGAATGAGAAAGTGGAAGCTGTTGATTCAAAATATATTTTATATTGTTATACGGAGTGCAATATCATACAACAATTTGATATTTGAACATTGAATATACAAGTATGTTTAATACACTGTAAAACCTCCTGTAGAAAAAATAATTCCAAAATAAATTTATCTCGTTGTTTTTATATGCAAAATAATATTGCTTTCAATTTTTATAAAACCAAACATTTGGTTCGACTCCTAAATAATTCCAAGCATAGAAGAAAAAATGAAAAGGTTCAATTATAGAACATTAATAAGCTCAATCTTTTATCGACACTCAGGATTAATTAACGAAAAATAGACGTGCTTTTATGGACTTAATAACTATCACCCGACATTCTTTTTTCGACATAGTTGTGAAAAAAAAGAATGCCAAGCGTATCTGGAATTTATAAAAATTATTTTCTAAAAGACTCAGGATTAATAAAACGAACGTCTCTTAGTTTTCACCAAACGACTTTTTTACACAAATATTTTGTTTGATATAAAGTGAAAAGCAAAATATATGTTCCAAAGTAATACGTCCTTAATTGAAACATTAAAGTGCAAACAGAATATATCATTAGATGAGTTTTCTGATTGTTTACTTAGATTAAAAACCTTGACTTTATCTTCTTGTATGCTGGACTTCCGCTTTGAAGATTCCATTGACTTAGCACCGGAATTACGTAGTACAGGAACTTAAATGTAAACAAACCAAGCAAAAAACTCGTCCATACTAGTTTAACATAAGCTTTGAAAATTTCATGGCATCAAACGATTTAAAATAGAAAAGAAAATGAGGTTCGAGGGCTACAAAACATTAATATTTTAAGTTGTAAAGCATTTTAATATTTTTAGCTACTAAACATTTTTTTTAAAAGCTGCAACACAATCTTTTTTCATTTTTGGGTTATTGCAGTGTATAATCGCCTTTTTAAAACTTCGGTATCGTTTGCACATAAGGATTATATTTTAATGTCATTCGAATTTTCTTTACATTTCGGTTTTATTTCCCTAAAAATAGCTTATCGGATTAGTGATTACACAAATAATAAACGAATTGTAGTGTTCTATTATAATTTTTTACTAAGATTGATTTTCAAAAATGAGATGGCAGATTATTTAGAATTTAATAACTTACATAATCAGAATCAAATCATAACCCAGATACTTTTGGAGGTAACAAATTTATATCAAATTCATTAATCAAACAGCTTTTTCTCAAAGTCTTCGATATTTCTTTTAAATAGAAGAAAAAAAGGCCTCTAAGTGGATTAAAAAACTATCAGTATTTTGATTACTACTAAGAAGGAGATAGAACGTTAGGAAACATTAGGAATTATTTTAGGAAACATTAGGAATATTCAAACAGAATATTCCTTATAATTATGTTAACGATTGCGTAACTGCTAAGATATTTTTGAAAACAGTACCCTGAGATGAATAGGAAAAAAAAAACAATTTTTATATATGCTGAAGTATAAAAGTTATAAGACCATTTTTAATGATCATTTACGCTAAACAGCCCCAAAAATTGGTGTCAGAATTTTCAGAATTCTAAAACCGTACTAGCACTACGTTAACTAATAAAAAGAATTACATTCTTTAAAATTCTTGAATTAAATCAAACTCAGCAATATCATGCTTACATCAAAACCAGAAAAAAATTATTTCCAAAGTTTTGCTTTTTTTCACAATCAAAAATTCATCATGGAAACCTTATCTTTTGACGAATACAATATACTTTGACGTATGCAACATTGGCCCGTTTTGAACTAACTTTAAACAGAAATTTTATTCGAATATACAGTTTTCACACATATGACTGACTAAACGGATCCTATTTTTTCTTTCCTCAAAAAGTTTGTTACAAAAACATGATAAGCATCATTTTTACAAAGCAACTTTTTTTCATAGAAAATTCTTTTTTTCCTGTACTTCCGTTGCATCATTTTGAAATAGTTGCGCAATAAAGAAATTTTAGATGTTTTTTCCAAAGAAAGGTTTGCGTGAATCACATTACTTTGATGATAATACATTTTTAACAGTATTTCAATCGAATTAAAATTACCTAAGTATTTTTAAAACTTGTAATTAAATGTATTTATTTTGTAAAAGAATATTGAAAAAAAAATTGAAGATAATATCTCACCTGCTATTCTCATGAAATTGAACGAAAAAATTATCGTCCGAATCGCTGTAAAATGATAAGTTACCTTTTTCCTAACACTAAATCTATTCTAAAATAACTTAGGCTTACGCAGCGCAAAATAAAATAGATAAAAATGGTAATAAAGGATTGCTTTGTGTCATTCAAATTAGGTGGGAATTAAATGCATTTATGTTGTTAAAAAATTAGAAAAAAAGAAAAGAAACAATTTCAGAAAATATTTTTCGAATGATTCTCATAAAGTTTTTAGTTAGATAATAATTATCTTTTAAAATGGCAGATTTTGAAGCATTCTTTTATCTCGTTATTGAAATTAAAAATGTTTCGAAATAATTTTATTTTGGTTAGAATTGCAATGACTAAAATTGAAGGTAGAATAGCAATTGTTTTCAGAAATTTGGAGATAATTAAATTATTTACTATTTAAATAAATTTGAAAGAAATTTATCTCAAAATTTTTTTATAAAAATGACCCTCATAAATCGTTGAATTAAACCGAAAAAATATTGTCACATTATTTTAAAAATATTGGATATTTTCCATTCTTTTAAGTTGCTGTGAAAGCTAAATATACTGCAGTGTAATTCAGATTTAGTAACTCAAAAATGGCAACAGGAGAAGCACATGTACGCATAACTAAGAGTTTGTTTCTTTTTCTAAGGAAGACGAGGATTTGTCATAAATTCGAAAAATCCTACTGAAACAAACGCGCAAAATATATTCCATTACGAATCTTCGTGAAGCAGGATTCCCGCTCTCTCTAAATCCCCCGATGCGACTAAGTCCCCTCTAAGGGTCCGTCTTCACCGAACCGTAATAAACCTCGGATGAAAGGCAACCTACGGATAATTTTGACACGATAATTAACTTGGGAGTGTTATCAGCATCCTCGCAACGTCGGCTGTGATGATTACAGCATTAACTCAAGGGCTTGCTGATAAGCCTAATGCCTCCCATTCATATATGCGTGAGAAACATATATGTAATTCGAGTGGTAATAGAGAAGCGGGTTCAAGATGTTACCCTGTGTGTTGAGTGTTACCCATTCCGATTTCCCAGTTTTATACAATTCGTAAAAATAAAAATTAAAAACATTTCATACCACACAGCTGCATAATTTCAGAACAGATTTGTTTTCTCGGAAGTTATCTATACTTATAAAAGGCAATGTTTGTGTGTATGTGTGTGTGTGGCTGTTATATCCAGGCGAATCTAACGCACTTACAGCCATGAAATTTGGCACGCAGGTAGTCGTAATGGTGACTGAATGCACATCGAAGCCGGAATTTTAAAATTTATTCTAAAAAATTTTTATTTAATATTTTGTGTTGTTTTGTGTGATTTTTCGCACTCATTTCTCAATAGCATGGCTTCAAATAATTGTACGAAAGAAAAAAAAAACACCATCGGAAAGAACAAACAATTTCCGTTCTAATGAAGTTTGGTTTCGTAAGTCTAACATAATTTACTAAATTTTGAGAATTTTTTGAAAAATGGTCACTTTTATGTTAATTTTTAATAAGGATTTTTTCAAATTCTCGCATGTGACTATCTAACGCTCCATAGTTTTCATTTTTTTCCAGCTTATAACTGGAGTGTTTCTGTCGGATTTAAAACAAGAACGGTTAAAATATCTTTTTTTCGTTTTTTTAAATTAATTTTTCCTGATCAGTTCACACAGTTTTTTCACTAACGATATTTAACAGCGAGAGTTTCTCCGGACGATCCCAAAACGCATTGTTGCAATTTCATTGGATGGTGCGTGACCTTCCTCGCGGCATGTGACGTCATATGCTTTCATTCCCAGCTTGCATTTCTACATTCCGATGTCTATCTTTTGTTCTGATTTTGTTTTCAAAACTTTTTCGTGTCACTGTGGACATTTTTCCCCCATTTTGTTGAAGTCCTGATTCCACGGGCAACGCCGTGCGCATACTGCTAGTTCGATTATATAATGCAGTTGACTGTTCAAAGAATCTTTCTGATAAACATTACCCACTTTTTTCCTGCATGTATTCTAATGTATACTAACTAAATATTTGTAAAAAGATAAGACGAAATCTGTGAAGCTTTTGTAAAACGCATTATATCGATATTATTTTAAATCGTACTCATATCTATTTGGTACAATTATTTTCAAAATTTGTCCAATTTAAATGTGATTTTCTTGGAATTTTAAAATGATATTGCGTTTTAAAATTATAAACTAAAATTTACAAATTATGAAAAAGATTTCCGTTCCCCACCCATAGATGGCAGTCCGATACAATTATGAATGACACCGAAAAGTCGTATTTTTTCGTTTTATTTCTTTCTCTTTAATTTTTAGTATTAATTGGTAATTGTAATGGACTTTTTCTTAACTATGCAGATACTCGGGAAGGCTGGACCGTAGTAGGTAGACAAGGAGACAGAACCTTCTTGTAATTAAAATAAGCGAGGAAATTTTATTTTCTTCTTTCTGATTAAAGGGGTTTATAGGATTTTTAGCTGCAAAGGCTATCACCCTTGCTAATTCGAAAGTTTTTTTCAATCCGTTTCAGAAAACAAAAGAAAATTGCCATCAAAAGACGGACTAACCTAATGATGAGCTGATTCGGTCAAGCCAAAAAAAACAAAAAAAAAAACACCCGCCCTACTATAGCAAAGCCTCCAGTTTCTATTAACTACCCATTATAATAGTACAGTAATTGTGTAAATAACATCGCAATAAAGAAAAAACTATCTCGTTTGCTTATAACTTGTTGATATTTAAACATGTATTAAAGCAAGAATTAAGACTATTCATTTTCTTACCGTACAAACAAAAAAATTTTATCGTCTTGAATTTTCCACGGGATTGAAGAAATTAATTTAAAGAAAATGGTAATCATTCTTGCTAGGAAATCATAATAGATTAAAAGATTTAAAGCTGTCGGGTTTAAACTTTTTATGGTCCAAGTTTAGAATATTTTTTTATTATTATTTTAAGTAAACGTTATTATCTTTGAGAACTAATGATAATATTGATTTTACTCACAGGAAAGTCTTTTAATCGGAAAAAGGAAATAATCTATAAATTTAAAAGAAAAGAATACCTCTTTAAATTTTTTTCTTGAAATGAAAATAATTTGCAATGTAATGATGGAAAAACGGATGGAGAAAAATGATGTGTTTTTAAGACTAAATGTTTGCGGCTTTTGTGTTCTTGAAGTGTTTTTATTTTGTGTGCTTTTTAAATTCGTATTGTGTTTTTAGTGATTTCTGTGTCTTTCTGTTGGTTTTATTCATCTGTATTTTACGGCTATTTTAGTGTTTGTTTCTGTGTCATACACTCTGTAATTGGAGTTTATTCTGTAGTGTGTATTTTCTAAATAAATAAAAACCAGATTTTTTTAAAGAGTGTTTATTAGTTGAGTTGATTATTTTTGTTAATAAATGAAACATCCGCGTGATATGAGAAGCTACATTTAAAAATTTCTGTTAATCAAAGTAAATCAAATTAATTAATTATAAAGATATTAAAACATGAAATATTTAAGATTTCGATATTTCGACAAGTCATTCTCGATTTAAATAATTTACCACAAATATATCCTAACATACCATCTGCAACAGAAATATTTGCTATCCTGAACGATATGACGGCATATACCGGGGGTGGGGAACCTATGGCCTTACCAGTTATTTAGAATTTGCATTGAAATAACATACTTGTTTGTAATATAATAATAATTACAGAACAATAACCTTTCAGATTCTGTTCGTGCGGCCTTTCGCCCAACTGCCAAAATTTAATGATGATTGTCAGTGCAAAAATTTCCCCAACCTTGGTATATAATAAAGAATTGAAATTGATAACATTAAATTATAAGCTATCATGCGCCAAAATGAATTTAGAGGTCTGAATCTTTTGGGTATGAAGTTGTTTACCATTTTATGAACATCCACCAGATAATTTTAAAAATCCACCACAAAATATAATCATGATTGTGTACTAATCATTGCACTGAAGTTTGTCTCTGCAAGCTATAATGTATCAACTAGTATAAAAAAACAATGAAGAATAAAACTTTTCTTTAAGGAGTTATAGCATTTTTCAATCAAGTTTCCATTTTTTTAGATTTTTTTATGATTTTATTTGAAAGCTTACATCCTTCTGAGTATTTCAAGGTATTGTGTTCATTTTAAATAGTTAAGAATGAGAATATAATGTCAAAAACCAACTCAATATAAACAGATTTTGTTAAGTGTATTTTTATTTTAAATGCTTATATATCAAAAATAATTTTTGGAATTTGAGCGCAGGATTTTTAAAATATTGTTAATCGTATCACTACGAAAATTTTCCATTTATGTGTATATAAACGATGAAGAAAATCAAACAAAATCAAAGCATTATGTATTATGGCTTTTTTCAGTACCTGGAATTTTAACTATAATTTTTAAGAAAAAAGTCCTAGAATATTTTAACAACAAAAAAAGCAATTAAAATATGTCTGCATATTTACCATGTGGCATCATCGACATCTGTGTTGTAAGCTATAATTGCATGCATATCTAACTCACCCACATTGGTGATGTCATCTGTTAGCTAATGGCGAGAAGACTGTTGCAGTATTTAAGAGCGATGTCCCACCTAATCATTCTCTCATTTTTACTTTCTCGTGTACGAGGTATACAAAGAGAAAGTATTGTAATCGTCAAAAAATTCGAACTCGAGATTTTGACGAATCTCCACGTTTTAGACCTCCCTGAGTCCTAAAACACAACTTTGGAATTATGTCTGTCTGTCTGTGTGACTGTGAACACGATAACTCGAAAACGATTAGAGATACAGGGATGAAATTTGGTATGTGATCTTTACGTATAAGCGTTAGGTTTCTATCAAATTTTGGACAAATTCCGTGTCAGGGAAATCTGCCTGTCCGTCTATCCGCGTTCCTGTGAACACTATAACTCAAAAATTTGAATAGCTAGATGGATAAAATTAGATACACAGTTTTATCATCAGGAGCGTAGGTCCGAACAAAATTTTGGGCCAAATCCGTCAAAGGGTTGCCTACCTGTCTGTCTGTATAACCGCACACTTTTCAAAGCGATAACTTCTTTAAAAAATTACTTTGATAAATGAAATTTCGTATGTGGCCTTCTTACCTTAATGGTAGATTTGTGTCAATCGGTTAAGAAAAAGGCGTTCAAATTGCAAATTTCGTTTTCTTTATCTACACCCAGGCCTATTGGTAATCACGCCGGCTTCTAATTCCACTTCCGCGTTGGACGACCTTCGGAAATTGTGGTATGACGTTTCGCTTATTTTTTTCTCTACTGTGTTAGGGGTTCTTGTTCGTTTTACTGTCTTTTAGCTTATTTTTTTGTTCATGTGTTAGGAGTATACGAGAAAGTTTCGGGAGACCACTCCCGCCGGTTTGTTATCATCTCACCGTGCACGTGGCCATATGATGTAGTAGTTTAATTCATTCTTTTAACTTAATTGTTGTTCTATTAAATATTTTAATGTTCTCAACTCGAGTTTTTTATTCCGTGTTTTTTCCACTGTGTCACCATGAAATAACCCTTCTGAAGTCAGAGAGTACATGTGCAATGATAGTGTAAAGTACGGTGTTGGTAAAGCTAGTGTATTGTGCCACATCCATCACTCTACCTGTGATTAATCATGCCTTGCACGAACTTGTAAATTTATCCGCTACAATGGTAGCTTTCACCGCCTCATATACGATAACCATATTGCATGATTTTCAGGCTGTGCTATTTCGGAGGAAATTTCATACCATTTCTCTGCATGAGTTGCTGATTTTATTCTTATTTCTTCTGAATTCTTATTTTTTCTGATATCCGCACCCTACAACTTATACAGAATTGGTTTACTTTATATATAGATTTTAAATGCTCAAAATAATTACACTGACTTTAACACCTTCACGCCAGCGTGTATCACTGGTGGGTCACGCTTAAATAATGCAAATTTCAGAGCTGGCGTCAACGTGTTAAAATCCATATTTAGGATGGAACCGGTCTTAGTAGCTCCAGTCGTAAAACAAAATCTCTCAAATCTTTTAAGTATTTGTTACATGCTAAATAGTCACACTTTGACTATTTTTGAGTTACTTTGAGTTTTTCGTTATTATATGTCCATTGGTCCCTTAAATCGGAACGTCTTTCTTTTTTTTCGTGACATATATGAATAAGCTGAACACATTTGGTGAAGGAAGACTTTCAAAAATAACAACTTTCATACTTTTAGATAGATCCATTTCTGTTCCTGAAAAAAGGAACAGAAATGGATCTATATTTTGAAAGAATTGATATATTTACTCTAAAATCGAAACTAAATACAGAATAACATGACTGATTCAAAGTCAATGCAATCACATTAAATATTCAATTTCTTCTTAAATTCGAATTAAGAACGACTGAATTTTAAAATGAATAGAACAAGAGAAAATTATAATTTTTAAACAAAAAATGGCAATAAAGATTTATTTCTAAGATATAATAATTTTGATCAACAAAACATAGTAAATAAATAAACAGTAATTATAAAACTTGAAGTAATAATAGTTTTAAAAATTTAATAATTTCGAAAGTAATAATTTTAATGAATAAATAAGTAAGTGTAATAAACAAACAAGATATAACAAAACTTGGAAAATAAACAGGGTAATTTGCAAATCGTTTTATTGCTTTTTCAATTGAATAGAATGAAATGCAAAATAAAACAGAAGAGGTGGACATAAAGTACGATCGTTTAACTAAATAAAACCACTAAGAAAAACTGACGATTTCTTACAATATGTCGTTTTCACTTCGAATTAGCAAAACCAAATCCCTATTATATATCATATTTTAACACCATGTTAATAGAAATTTAAGGGACGAGAAGAAAAATTTATAATGATTTGACCAAAGCATTTAAATTATAAACTTTCTATTTACCTAAGTTCCAGTGAACATTGCGATAATTTTAAGGAACAAATAAGAAATTGTAATAAACGAAAACGATGCAATAAAATGAAATGTGTATAACTTTTTGAATGAAAACATTGTTCCGTGAAACAAAATAGACATTCAGAAATACAAACTTTTTACAATTTGTAATTTTTGCTTCGAATTAATCAAAGTAAATTCGAATTATATACGACATTTCAATACCATCTTCATAAAAATTTAATTGACCATAGAAAAAATTTGAATTACCGACGAATTCGAATCAACCAAGTTCCACTGAACATTGCAAGCGTGGCAGACCTTAAAAACACAATTAAAACTTTTAAATTCTATTTTTAGTGTAAACAGCTTAAACAGATATTAAGCTCAATTGGCTGATTCGATTAATCCTCATGAAATCCAAAATGCAAGTAAAAGCTGCAAAAGGCTCCACTAATTGATATTCACTTGAACCATTCTACGCTCCCTCGACTGCGTAAATTAACTGCTCCGTAGAACAGTGAAAAAATTCTTCCTTCTAATTAGGCTTATCAGACAAACGCAATTGATCAATATTCTATCCAATGCATAGCTGTAAGGCAGTTTTAAAACGACCTGCAGAAGGAAGTCGCATTAAGGCGTTGAAAGAAGTTTTTAAGCCACAAATTCAAGAATGGAATTCCGGTGGGAACCACTTTTGGGGGAACAGTACAATGTGCCAAATTAAGATCCTTTAACTGCTCTGCCTTTTACTGACTCAGGGATCTCGAAATGAAGTGAAACAAATTCTTTAAAATTTGCCAGTTGGCTCTTAAGCACTTGGTAGATGTAACAAGATAAGTAGATCGACATTTAGGGTGTGGATCTAAAAATACTAGTGGTTCTGTGAACAGTAGACCTCGTGTAAAAAAAAAAAATCTAAATTCTGTTCTTCATCGCAATCTTTCAAGATTGAGTCATATTTTTACGAATGAGAATTATTTTCAGAACTCTCTGCTTTTATCAGTATTTATTCAGAAAATTACAATCACGAGAAGGTCGGGTAGTATCGGACGGCGGCTAGTATCGGATATGCGTTATTTCTTATATTTCCTGTAGGAGGCGGGACCTGTCGAGACACCAGGCAGAAAATTTAGTTTTTTCAACCGCTTTTTGAATGAACGAAGATAACTTCAGGTTGTAATAGCTTGCCTGAAAGTGATTATAAGTTGGCTTTTTGTTTATTGTTGAAAAACAATTTATTGTCGTTGAAGTTGTAGGCCGTAAATCTCCTTAGGCTTACTAATACTTATGTTTTGTTCCATTATGTTTCGGGTTGAACCGGACACAATGGTGCTGCCACATCTAAAACAATTTTGGGCTTTCCCAGTCCTTAAAAACCAGTTAGCAGACGAGTAGATGGAAGAAAATTACTGAGATTGATAGCAGTACAACTACCTTTATTACTGAGGATTTTCTCAAAACAACTGCATCTCAAGATATTTTAGAGGAGATATCGCCACTTCCTAGCGGTTCCAATACAGCTATAAAAAGGAAAGAATCAGTTCAAGCAAAAAGATCAAAACTGATTACATCTCGATCATCTAAAGAAGACTTGAAAATGAAAGAAAAATGGAACTAAAATCTGAAGAAGAAAAGAGAGAAGGAGGCAAAGAGACTCACTTCCTCATAGAGTAGCAGCCGTCATTGCATCAAAATTGAACTTCACTTCATATTAGTTGTTGACGCATCTGAAGCAGGAGCAAGGCGTAAAGCTGTCTGGATGGTTTAATTATATAGTGTATGACAGGTTACAGAATGTGATAATTTTAATGCTTGAGCAAATAATGTGACTAACGTAATAATGATTTTTGTTATATATTAAGCTTAATTTTCTGCAAATTAAAATATATGTTTAATTCATAAGTGAAAATAGGTATTCAACATATTTCTAACTTTCATACAATGCAATATAACTATTCGAAGAAGCAAATTTTAGAAAATTTCTATTTGAGGACAATAATCGTCATTTAACTTCTCTTAGATAGCAACTCAAATTCAGAGTAAAAACGTAACGTTATTTTATGAATTATAATGATTATTATTTTAGAATCACTGTCATTTTTAACTTCTTTTAAAATTCTATTATTTTCTTTGGTATTAGATTTTGTTTTAAACAGTTATAATTTTTTGAAGATTCTACCATAAAAAAATTTTATAGTTTGAATAAGTTAGCTGTAAAAATTTAAATAGCATATCAGGCAGTATCTTGCAGAAGATCATATCAGAATAGAGTTTAATTAATCAAAACTTAGACAAGATAATTAAAGTGCTTTTCGCTTGTTAACAGCCCTTTTAAGTGAATAATGTAAAAGTAATGGTATTCTGATGAAATATAATGAACACAATTTATCATTATTTCAATATATTGAAAGATCTACCACTATTTCAGTTTAAGAATATAATATAAAATATTTTTATAACTAACTCGCATCTCAGCTTGTTTTAATGTTATAATTCTTTACATAAATACTGCTCTTTAAAAAATTTAGAGCGGTATGGAATTTAATTAACATAAAGTAACCGTTGGTTTCTTATCTGGACGCTGTAGGTTTCTGGTACACACGCATGACAAACGAGCGCAGCGCCACTCTTCGGGTCACTGCCAAGATTCCCGAATTTAAATTAAACATTAAATCCTTTTTAATGGAAATAGGCTATACTGAAATATTTTGGGCCTAAAATTATCATAAAGGGTTGTCTATGTATTTAAAATTGTTCGAGCTTTGAAATTTCCAATGTCAACATCCTTTTCCGTTTCATAAATAAATTCTTCATGAAAAAAATAGCCAAGTCTGACATTTCGGTATATATATCGACATATATTTAAAATTTTGTTTTAACGATCTAACATGGGTCTCTCCATATGTAGATACATAACATCTCTTTCTCTAATCATTGGTAGAAGTTTTATTAGTATGACATTTTAAAAAAAACTTTAAAGTTATTATCTCCATTTTGCGACAAATTACTGCTTCAAACATGAAAAAACTTTATTCGATGCAAGTTTCTGGAAAACTCTTGATTCTGTGCTGTAAAAAAACACCCAATAGCATTTTAAATTTTGTCTAAATTGCAATTGAGATTGAATTACCATTGTTTTCTCATTATAAAATTAATGAACAAAATTGAAAGTTTAAGAATGCATCGGTAAAAAAAAAATCCGTATTATTAAGGTGACCAACCGTTCTCCTTTAGGGAGGATAGTCCTCCTTTTGTAAGTACTGTCCTCCTCGAAAACTGTCCTCTTAAATGTCCTTCTTTTCAACATTTAAATTAGAAGACTGAATTTAGTTTAAATTCTGAAAGTTTAATTCAATAGGAAAATAAACACGATGAAATTGATAAAAGATGGCGGACATATTCAGCCATTTCAGAAACGAACATATTCCATGCGAAAATTTATTTATTCTTGTTCAGTTTTTGTTGTATTGCCCTGGAACTAATGCAGTAGTTAAAAGGGTATTTTCACTTCATAATGATTTTTGGACTTGTGATAAATCGAGACTGAAAGGTGATACTCTAGCGCACAATTCAGTACGAAGGATATTTCTTTTTCAGATATTTCTAATATATTGTTAGAAGGTGATACATTGACAAAAAATATTCTTTCTATGGAAAGTACTCATTTAAATATTAATTAATAAGCATTTAAGCATAATTAAAACTTACAAAGTCACCAATGTTTTTATTATGCATTTATCATATTCTAGTGAATTCTGTATGCGATGAACAAAATGTTTCTTTTATTTATGATATTTCTTTCTTCGATTTATTTGTGTCCTCCTTTTTATTGGAAAGAAGTTGGTCACCTTAGTATTATCCTTAGAAGTTTAGATTAGATTTAGGGGATTCATTTACCTTCGTAGGGGGAGGTCGGGTAGTATCGGGCATGCGTCATTTCTTATATTTGCTGTTGGAGGCGGGATCTCTCAAGACACCAGGGTGTTAGGTGAAGGCTGAAAATTCACATGCCGCCATATTTAGTCAAACGGCAGTGTTGTTGACACATGACAGAAAATTTAGTTTTCCCAAGAGTTTTTTGAGTGAACGAAGATAACTTCAGGTTGTCTTAGCTTGCCTGATAATGACTATAAGTTGGGGTTTTTTTTGTTTGTTGTTGAAATCAATATTTATTGTCTTTAAAGTTGTAGGCAGTAAATCTACTTAGGCTTACTAATACTTATGTATTTGTTCCATTATGTTTCGGGTTGTATCGGACACAATGGTGCTGCCACATCTAAAACTATTTGAGCTTTCCCATTCCTTCAAAACCAGTAGCAGGCGAGAAGATAGAGGAAAATTCTTGAAAATGATAGCAGTACAACTACCTCTCTTATTGAGGATTTTCCCAAAACCACTGCATCTCAAGATATTTTACAGGAGATATCCCACTTCCTAGCAGTTCCAATAAATATAGAAAAAGGAAAAATCACTTCAAGTGAAAATATCAAAACTGATTACGCATCGAACATCCAAAGAAGACTTGAAAATGAAAGCAAAAATAGAACTAAAATGAAGAAAAGAGAGAAGGAGGCTAAGAGACTCACTGCATCATCTGTGCTGAAACCTTTGAGAAGACTAGATTCAGTGTCAGACTAGATTCAGCGTCGGATTTATTAAGGCTATGCTAAAAAAATTGCGACGATTTTGAAGTAAACAACTTGTTTTATGAATATGACGTTTATTTCACCAGAAAAATGTAAGCAGAATGCATTTGTCTTTAAAACAAATTGTAAGTTTCCGAACACTGATAACTTTTTAATTCCTTTCTAAATTTCTTGATAACTTTTTTTTCCTTATCATATATTAACCTAGTTTTAAGATCTATAATTTGTACCTTATAAAATTTCAAAAAGCAACTCTGCCTAATAACAAAAAGTTGTCTGTGAAACCATAAGTAATTATCTTCTTGCATATATTTTTCATGACCGATACAACCCACCACAAGTAAATTTGATAAAAATTTAATGTATATGAAAAGTGTGAAAAAACGATTGATATTTTTATCTTAGAAAAACGTGTGTTAAATGGGCTTTCATAGAACATTGAAGTTTTGCATGAAATATAATCTGGTCCAACTGAGATGTAAAAATATTTTATAATATAGATGTCCGATGCTACCCGACCTTCCCTAAATGTCTGCTATTATCAATATTCACAAAATCGCAGTTAAATATCTGCTTTTTTCAATATTCACCAAGTTACAAATAAATTTCTGCTTTTATCAGTATTCACAAAATTACAATTAAATGTTTGCTTTTGTTCAATATTAAAAAAATTACAATTAAATGTCTGCTTTTATTGTATTAAGAAAATTGCAATCTCTATGCCATTCACTATTATCGGTATTTTTGAAGGCATTGTGAATGAAGTCTCGTTTGACTAGAATCTTAGAAGAAAAACACTAACCAGCGAAACCATTAAAACGACCACCAACTTGATACACAATCAAAAAATAAAAATCCTTACACATATGTCGTTTTTAATGACCTCAAGGAGCCTTCATGCCAAATTCGTAGAAAATCGAACATCATGTTTGGTGATGACTATGTAACAAATTGATAAAATGCTGAACGGTCGAGTCAGCAAAATCAAAAATACGATTCAGATAAGTCTCTCTATCCAACATTCGGTTACAACAGATATCACTTCCGAATAAATTAAAAATCATAAATCGAATAATATTCATTGGAGTTTTTCACTTGCGATTGGTAAGCCGATTGTTAGTTTCGTGTTCCTTTCGCTATTCGTAGGGTGTCATAGTCAGGAGTATACGTGACACCAGACGCCCGCACACTTACTGTTGGTTGAGACTCCAAGCCTACTAGAACTCTGTGGTAGTGAATGTCCTTGTCTATCTTCCGTTATTTGTCGTTTTGTCGTACACGAAGAGACAGTATCCCAATCGACACAAAAAATAAACCTCGCAATTTCGATTAATCTCCACGTTTCAAATCTCGCCGAGTCCTAAAAACAAATTTTTCTGTCTGTCTGTATGTTTGTGAACACTATAAGTTAAAAACGCAATGATCTATGGGCATGAAGTTTGGTATGTGGCCTTTCCACCAAATTTGATTATAGTTTATGGGAAGTCTGTCTGTCCGTCCATGTCCATTCAAACGCTACGTTCACTTCCTTGATTCATTTAAATTAATTTTATTTTTTAAGTGTTTTATATTAAACTTTTTGAAAATCTCTCTCGCTTTATGCATTTTGATTCTTCAATCTGGATTCTACAAAAAAGAAGAAAAAAGAAACAGAGCTGAAATATCAGCAATTTGAGGAAGTTACCTTTGTTTAAGTACAAATAAATGCGGTAAAGTAATAAAATTTACCATCACATCATTATTTACCATTTATTGATTTCAGAAAAATACTCGTTGGTTCATTAAAATGTTCTGTTACAAAATATAATGAACCTTAGGGAATTTTTGATCTAAAACTATCATTGATGTATTATATAACACTTCTGTGCATATGAATATTTCACTAACTTTTTCATTTAATATTAAATATTTTTCAAAAGGATATATAAGAATAGTTTTAAATTATAATGGAATTTTAAAAGCTGGAAAATGTTATTCAAAAATATGATAGTTTCAAAAGCTGTCTGCATTGCGGTAAACATTATTTATTATGCAAATTCCAAAGCAATATCTCCTTCCAAACATTTGTTAAATCTCTAATTAAACAATCTAAATATCTAAAAAATTTCTAGTAAATTTTAAAAGTTTTACGGTGAAGATCAAAGAAAAAGAATTTCTTTCATTACCTGCAAAAAAATATTTTAAAGAAAATTTAGCTGACTTATTCATTAATTCGAATCTTTTTAATCTTATGTATTTATGTATTATTATTCACTAAAGTCTGTCATCTGTACTGAGTCCAGACGCAGAAAATAAAAATTATTTTAGGAAATAAATGAATTCTGCCATCTTTACTTCTGCCTTCGTGAAAATTTAATTCAAAAAATAAGATTTGTTATTTAGAATGGGAAAAAATTTATAAATCGTTGGAAATACTGCAGACAATTTTAATTTTACTTTTCAAGAATTTTCTCTTTTCGGTTAATTACGTGTTTTAAAATAAAATTTTTAACAAATGTTTCTGAAAAATATTATCCATATTCAATATTTATATTTATTATTAAATTAAAGCTAATTCCCAGACAAGTAATCAGTGATAGGCAACGCAAGAAAATGACATGCTTCATTCGAGTAATTTTTGAATAAAAATTTCTTTAATTTGATTGCATGCGATAATTTATTATTCCTTACGGACGAGTTTTCTCTGTTATTTATTTTGGAGTCACAGACAGTTTTATGGTAACCCTACGTTTTAAACAAACGCCAAATTCATTTGGATACTGCATCAAACGGCAAGTTAGAAAAAATTCTTTCTTTGGTTCACAAAGCGTTGAATTCTGCGTTCTTCTCCGTTTAATTCGTTTGATTTAAAACAGCTCAATTCCAAATGGAAAGATTGTAATTAGTTAAATCGTTTAGTTAAAAAATGAACTTCTAAACTAGTCTTAGAAGTTGCCAAAAAAAAGCGACAATGAACAATTATGGCAGCCTTTCCACAAGATTGGATTCTTATTTCAAATAAACATCTAGAGCTACAGCAATATTAGCATCAAATTAAATATTTTCAAAGTATCCTTAAATCATAAAATTAGAAAAATCTAATGTAAGTATTTGTTAAGGTCTCCAGAGTTTTGAAATTTTGAAGATTCCCATTATCGCAGCATTACAACGGAAGTTGGTCGGTATAGCGGAAGTTCTACTTTACCCCAAATAAACAAAACAAAAAAACTCGCCCATAGCCATTCAATGTCTACACGTACTTCTGCTTTTGTCTCTAATGTCTGATTGTTCACATTTTTAAGAAATCTATACTTATAAAGGCAATGTTTGTGTGTGTGCCTGCGTGCGATGTCCAGGCGAATCTATCGCACCTACAACCTTGAAATTTGGCATACAGGTAGCCTTAATGGTGACTCCATGCACCTAGAAACCCGAATTTTAAAATTTAATATAGAACATTTTTTATTTAATGTTTTGTGTTGTTTTGGATGGTTTTTCACACTAATTTCTCAATAGCATGGTTTTGGATAATTTTGCAAAAAAATAGATACACCATCGGAAAGGGCAAACGATTTTCGTTCTAATGAAATTTGTTTTGAGTTCCCAACGTAATTGATTGAATTTTGAAAATTGTTTGAAAAATAGTCACTTTTATGTTAATTTATAATTTGGTTTTCTTTAACTTCTAGCATCCGCCTTTCTGATAACCATCATTTTCAATTTTTTTCAGCTTATAACTGGAACGTTTCTGTCGGAATTAGAACAAGAACCGTTAAAATAGCTTTTCCCGTTTTTTTAAATAAATTTTTCCCTGCTAAGTTCAAACAGTTTTTTTGCTACCGACCTTTCCCAACGAGACATCCTCCGGAGATCAAACGACTGCATTGTTGCAATTTCATTGGTTGCTTACGTGACATTCCTCGCAGAAGGTAACATCATTATTTTCGCGTCCTGCGAGGAGATGATTTATTTACTAGATGACTTCGAATATTATTTTTAAGCGTGTCTTAACTTATTTTTTTTGCCTTTCATACTTTGCTTGCGGTGTAATAAATATCACATTGTAATTTTTTAACATTGTTTTGGATTAACGGTTCTCGGTCGAGAGGAAAAACAATCGGACAAACTCAGTAATATATATATTTTTGTTTTGATTTCGTTTTTAAAACTTTCATTTATGTAATTGTATGCGAGCTATTTTTTATTTTGCTGAAGTCCTGATTCCACGGGCAACGCCGTGCGCGTACTGCTAGTTCAATATAAAAGTGTTTATTGCATTTCTAACCATTTCAAATATCTCTTTTTTCAATAAGTTCTAAGCTTTTAGGGCATTAATATTAGAATTGTTCGCTTTAAGCATTACCTCCATGAATTCAAATATAATGCGTTATTTCGTGCTTTAAATTTCGAAAATAAAGCTGATTTTTTAAAAATTATTCATTTTAGTGAAATTACTATTAAGTATAAAATGAAGACAACTCAAGTGATGTATAAAAACGTAACTGTACTGTGTATCCCATCTGACCTTTCTTTGCCTTGCAAGGCTGAGATGCCTCGTCCTTTTTTCTGCTAGAAGCACAATAGATCTCAAAATAAAACTGGCGTGGCACATATGACATGAGTCATGTGTCAGTGAATTGACTTGTTCTGCATTTGGGAACTAATCACCATAATATAGATTTAAATTTCATTTCTTCAAACTGTTCCTAAACATAGTAGCACATTGAGTCCTGTCCAGTCAGTTGGAATATTACTTATAGTGTAATAATTAATTTTAGAAGTATGCAGGGTTAAATTTTCTTTCTGAAATGTAGAAACAGCCGCACATTATTATTCGCATTATTATTATTAGCCGTATGTATTATTCTATCTTTCCGCGACGAGATCTCTTCCCACCAAGTTGGGATCTCAATCTCGAGATCTCTTCCGCGAGTCTGGATGGTGGCGGTTGCTATAGAAACATGTTACCGTAAGGGGAATCCATTTCAAGTAGGTGGAAGTTCATTCAAGTTTGTTACATTGAGCGCACTTAGCGCCAAATGGGGAGGAATGTTAAACTGCGGCAAAACCGAAAAAGACGACTGATGAACTACTTTTTTTTTCCGCCGCAAATTGGCGCCAAGAATAAAATAATATCCAGACTTCCGTCGGATTCTTCCTATTCGAAATGGATCTTCCCTAACATAACCAGTTGCTATAGCGAACGCCACCAGCCAGACAACATGGCAGGCAGAGATCTAGTCTCAGACAGACAGCAGAGATGCTTCAATCTGAAAACAATTTTCGTGATATCAGAATCACATGATAACTCTAACTGCGCATGAATTTAGCATCTAGTTGTGCTTTAGCTTAGCTGTGGTGGGACATCGCGCTCTTCTACAACATGCACGATGAATTCCGGAATTGTTAATTTGGTGTGGATCATTGGACATGCATCACGTGAACGTGTATTCATTCCATTGATAAAAAAAATTTTTTCTCTTACGTAAACAGCACTAAATATTACTCTTTATTCAAATCGTTAAGAATGCTTTGCCAGGGCCGGGTTTATGCATTTCTACACCCTACACCAAAGAACTTAATTGCGTGCGCCCCGGTGCATTCACCACAATTATTAAGACATTCAATGTATTTAATGCGTACGTCAGCTTATTTAATGCGTATGGATGCGCTTAAAAAACAGTACTGAATTATTATAATTTCAAAATAATGCTGAAATTCGTAAATATTTTAATGCAATTTCTTTTATATTTGCGCCCTCCGATTGTTGCGCCCTAGGCCGTGGCCTAGGTTGGGCTTAAGAGAAATAGGACTGTGTGCTTTGCTATGGATTTCCTTTAAGATGGTACTAACACATTAGCAATTGCGTCAAAGATATCTATAAAAATTGTATTTAATTATATACATAAAAACTTTTAATCTATTTTATTTATTCATTTGATAAAATTTAATATACATAAGACTGTACTCGAACTGTTATGCTTACACAGTACAACGTGCTTTGTGTTTAACGAAGCGAGTTAGTGATGACAATCGAATAAGAATTTTGAACCGATCCATTGACCGATTGTGTCTAAAATTTGATAAATATCTACAATTTTGATATCAAGAGATCACATACCATGTTTCATTTACCTAACTTGTTGAATTTTTGAGTTGCCATATTCACATGGACGCGGACAAACAAACGGACAAATGCCTACCTGTTGGATGATTTAGTTCAAAATTATACAAAGATCTACAGTTTTGGTACAAAGATCATGTACTGAACCCCTAAATCCCTGATTTTTTTAAAAAAAATATTATAAGTAATTTTTGACTTTCATTTCTTATACAAAACTGGGGAACATAGGGAATGCTTTAAAAAATTCCTATTTTGTTTTAAGTATAGTTTACGGCTGAAAAGCAGTTCGTTACCAATCGACAACACTGGGCTTAGTTGGAAAAAAATTCCTTCATAAAGTTCTATAATATCAAACACAGTTAAATTTTAAGAACTAATGATAAGGATAAGGAATTTCTTCAACATTGTAGAACAAAATATGGTATTTTCAAGCTTACAAACAAAGAAAAACAAAACAAAAATAGCCGCAAGTGAAAAATATCAATTTATTTTTCATCAGCACTCAGGCTGCCATCTATATATTGTAAGCTGCTTGAACAACATTTTCAGTATATATCCTTGCCAACAACAGGCATGATATTCTCAATATTTTAGAAGACAAAATTGGGTAGGTTGCTTAAAGGCAACACTGGGCATTTAAGGGTTAAGATTTACCCATATAGCCAGTTAGGTTGTGAGCTACCGCGTTCATATATGCACGAAAAGGTAGATCAACAGACAGTCAACATTGGCAGATCTGGTCTGGAGATTCACAATTCTAGAAATAAATTTACATGCCAAATTTCAGATAACTAGCTCACTGGGTTTTACGTTATCGCGTTTATATTTGCTATGGTTAAAGTTAACAATCCGGTTAGTATGAATATTAACCGGTTATTATCAACTAGAAAATCACCCGTCATGGTATGACGTGTACAAATTGTCTCTTCATTCGAGAGATTTCCTGTTAAATTTGACGTGTTTAAGTAGATACATATGTGAGAGAAATGTTTAACATTGATTGAAAACAAATAATATAAATATATGCTTTATGACAGGAAATATTTTTTTTTATTTACATATTTCTTTATTCAAAAAACCTCTTGGTAAACAACATTCAGTGTGAAATATTTTTCCTTGTTTAACAATACTTCAGATGTCTTTATGTAAATTTTAAAGTTGCCAAAAAATATTATCAAATGATATCATCGCGATCGCAATAAATAATCAGATGCACCGTGGCATCCAAACTATATCACGCGCATGATATACCACTGACTTGATTTACTACTTTCTATTAAAAAACAGAAATTAATTTGAAATAAATGATTGATATCATTTTAAATTTCTCGGAAACTATTGATCATAGCGAGATAAATTTTATATCAATAGATAGAAAATTTTAATTTCATTATTTTAAAGCTATTAAATTTGAAATTAGAACGACAATTACTCTTTTAAATTTAAAATTACTGAAATTTAGGTTCTCTAACAATGAAATAATGCTGTTGAACGTCTCGCAGTGGTATGGCGCGAGTTTTATTGTTGGCGACGTCAGAGCGTTACCGAGAGACAGATCTGGGCTATTATATTAGTAATACTTACCAAGGCTATTATAAATAATAACCGATTAAAAACCCGTTAATATTACTAATAGCTGGTAATTATTTATACTAACCACGCTTATTATCAATAATAAACGATTAATTGCATTGACAGTAACATAAACAGGGGTGGACAGACATCGATTTAGTCCAAAATTTGACAGAAATAATAATTCTGGTGCAGAGACCGCACACCAAATTTCATCCGCATTTTGTCTTTATTGATTTCGCAGAACGACAAACTCTCCAACTGATTTTTTCGTAACACCAGCACAGACACCCATTAAATGTACTTTTTTAACAACACGTGTTTGTGTATTATTATTCCCAAAACTTATGACAGAACATGAGAAACTGTCATTTTTATTCTGTCCAGACTAAGTCAATAAAAAATTTCCTTTGGCTTTCAATCATTGTAGAGAGTCTGGAAATAAGTGAATTCTACTTTTTCTACTTTATTTCTGGCAATTTCTTTACAAGCGCCGCATTGAAAACTTCCGCGTACTTCTATTTCCTCCCATCAGATTTACTGTCATGTTTTAAAATTATATATGTGACTCGAGTTTGTCATTTCGGTGTCAAAGAAATATGGATGAATGTGTCCTTAGAGAGTTCTTCGTAAGATACGAAGAATAAATAGAGAAATTCGAATCATAAACGGTGTTTAATCAAAGCATATTTTTAGGCTTAATGATAAAATATTAACAAACTAAATTGATATATATATATATATATATATATATAGATTTTGTCCTTTTAGAGATAGAAAATTAATTTTGGACAAATTGCAGACGATTTTGATTTTCACAGGCCAGAATTTGCCTTTTTATTTTCAGAGAAATGTCTTCTTCCTTTGGCAAATTAAGTATTATCATGTGGCATCATGAGGTTGTTTCCGATAAAGAGTCATTGGCAAACTAAATTGTCGCAGAAAGAAATTTTAATTTAATCATGATTTTTCTGTATATAATTTTTTTACTAATTAAAAAAATGATGTTTTTTAATTCCATTAGCCAGAAATTTGCCTTTTTATTTTCAAAAAAATTTCTTCTTTTGGTGAATTAAGTATAATCACGTGGCAATCAGGTTGTTTTGAAAAAGAGAACATGAAAACTGCTGCTTTTGGAAGTTTCCTTTAGCCAAATGTGTTCTAAGGTATTTAGATAAGCATTTTAAAGAAGAAATATAAAATTAGAGAAAAAATGAATTGTTCTTCATTATTTTTAATACTGATTGATAATTAATCCCGAGTTCTAATATACGAATTAGAATCAATTTTTAAAAATCGTGAAACAAAATATGGAGAATTGTTTCAGCCAGCAAAAGAACTCTTACCGTATCAAGCCGCATTTGTACGATGCGTGGAAGATTCGAAATTTGAATTTGCACGGGTCACTTTGCATTTATTAAGCAGCAAGAATTGATAAATTTATTATTGTTTAATAATCAGTTAGCATGAATGATGCAGCGTTAGTATGAATTGATTATTCATTCCTCATTAACGAAATCATCAATATCGCATTCCAGTTCAGATCAGCAACAGGTTTTTGATTAGTTTAGTTATATTAACGTCCCGTTTTAAAGCAACACGAGGGCTATTTTGGGACGGACCTCGTAATTTTGAGCCTCGGTCAGATGACGAGGACGACACCTGAGCTGGCATCCCCCTCTCCAAACTTCCACGCCACACCAACGGGAGGACGTTTGACCACTACGTATGATTTAAAGCGCAACAGGCCCCATACACGGCGGATCTTCAGTGGAATCGGGTTTCGAACCTGGAACCCTCCGGCTCCAAAGCCGAAACTTTACCACTAGGCCACCGCGGCCACGCAACAGGTTGGAAGTAGATACTCAAAGTTACCGCCTAGGGTGCTGTTGTTTAGTTCACATCAATGACTTTGGTGCATTCTCTCGTAGACTCACGGAGTTATGTCTATCTTGTCGGCTCCAAAGATTCTTCCGGTAAAATCTTCTGTGGAATCAGCGTGCGTCTCGTGCACCAATGATTCCAAATGTCCGTACAAGAAGTACAGTTGGTTGAATGCAATCCAAGGAATTGCATATCTGCCAGTGTTCTCTGACGGTTTTGAAACAGTCGCTTCGAACTATGACAATTTTAAAGAATATTGTTTGCTCCGACTTGCTTCCTATTGGACCTTGAAGAACCAATTAACTGCAGCTGTTGATACTGCTTTTTTTCACTGAAAATTAGCAAAGAAGTGAATGCTTAAGAGCGATGTTCTAGAGATGTATTTATGGCGACGCGATAAAAATGACGTCATAAATGATTACCTAGTGTGTGCTGGAGGCATTTCCAGGGCTGTTTTATCCAACGGGCTAATTGGGCTGTAGCCAAAGTGCGCCATTGATCCAAGGCGTCTATAAATTTACCACAAAGACTTTATTTTAATTTTAAACTTAAAAAATATTTAATTACAATTTTATGCATAAGAAAGCTCCACTTTGTCAATTATTAATTCAAGAAAGGTAACTTTCTAACATGTTTTGCTCCTCAGTTATTTTATTACTTTGGAACATGGGCGTTCAAATTTCTAGTTACCATTCTGATGAGGCGCAAAATTACTCTAGCCCAGGGTGCTCAAATTTAATAAGATGGCCCTGGGTATTTCAATTTACTATGAAGAGTGGAATAATGCTCTAAGTCCCTTTGTAAATATTGTTTATTCTAATGGTGACTATTATCCTTGTTATTTTGCAGAAACGGTTTGCGAACATTCTATTCTCAAGACTTAAGAGCTAATATTGATTAGTTTAAGTTATTTATTCAATTAAACTTTAGTATCAAACTATGGCTGATCATTTCTTTGCCTTTCGAAAAAATATGGCTCGACATCGCAAAGAGTTTTCTAATGTGTATTCAGTAATTATACTTTTTTAAATCTAAAATGATTTTTTAAATTGTTAGAGTATTTAAAAAAGCAGTTATTATAATGAAAAAAGTATGGAATTTTCCTTATGTTGCAGAAGAATTTCTGAAAGATCTTCTCTTCATAGTTCTTGTGAATAAGTAACAAATCAAGGATTTTAGTATCTGAAATTTTATAATCTATTCGCTCTTTTTAATTTCTTCCAAAACGAAATAATTTTTAAGTTTTTACAGAACTTTATAAAAGTGCCGATTCAAATGCTTTCAAAACTCAGCATCTGTACCACTAGAGAATGATTTTTAAACCTCAAATTCTTACTTAATAAGAGGAAAAAAATATTGTATTTTCGATGTGGTACTTCCACTTCATTGCTCATTAAGAACGAGTTTTACAAAATTAAAATTATATTTTTAACCAATTAAAATTTTAACTAATTCATTGTGTTGAGGAGGGGAATATTCTTTTGAAAACATTTCTCAAAGAATCATTAGGGAAAAGCAAACGAAACAGAGAATACTCTCATCAAAACTACAAGATGTCCGAGAAATTGGAAACATTGCAAAAGTTTGCAAAAAATAACTAGGAAGAGTAATATTGTCCCGATGTTTCTTATTACTGACACGTCTCATCAAGTTTTGCGTGACAGCATTGTTTATTAACAAGATCCGATATGATGGAGCTAGGTGTGGTTTGATGTGAATTGTATGAGAAAAATTCAATCAATTCAATTCAATCAATTCAAAAATTCAATCGTGCCATCCAAACTCCAGAATTTAGTGTCTTGAATTTCTACATGCGAGATGTTGTAAAGGATTGTTTGTATGAGATGCCACGTACCATGTCCATTCAACCGGTTCGGTTGCCGTAATGGCATCAGGTACGG
>BGPR01000942.1:329288-348456 GCA_013235015.1 Araneus ventricosus
CTGTATGAGATGCCTGTCCCATGTCCATTCAACCGGTTCGGTTGCCGCAACGGCATCAGACATGGGGGCATGTGGCGGCTTCTGTTTGAGATGCCTTATGCTAATATGCAGGAACTGAAACAGCGTGTCGCAGCTGCTGTTCATTCGATAGGTCCTCAGATGATTGCAAACACAGGCGTGAAATCGAAAATCGCTTTGACATACAACAGGCAACCAAGGGATCACACTGCGATATTTACTAACTTTTGTAGTTCTATAATAAGTTAGTAAAGATATTTTGTTTCTACGTTCTATATTTTATTTTACATAATTTTCTAATGTTTTTAATAATTCTAGGACACCCTGTATTTCAAAAAAATGCATGTCAGAAGATTGATAACTAATAAAATAGTTTGTTACAAAATTATTACATGGTAGTACTTCCGAACTTTGTTTTTTGAAATAATAAAAATATTTTGGAAATCTTTGTCGAAAGAAAAGAAGGCATAATTTAAAATTTAGGCTCTATTAATCGAGTTTTCGATTATCCAAAGTTATTACAATCCCAATTAGCTCGGATAATAGAGTTTCTACTATATATAATTTCTCATTTGTCACTTATACATTGCATTTTCTTTACCGATATATATTTTCTCTGATTTGTCTTGAAATGTTTTTTTTTGTCTCAGATACATTTTAAGCATAATATTTCACGTATGTGCAACTGTATTTCTCAGTTTTTTATTTTACTGTACATAATTTCCCATTTATCACTTATACAATGCTCTGTCTTTATCGATATCTGCCTGCTCTGATTTTTCTTGAAATGTTTTTCGTCTCAGATACATTTTAAGCATAATATTTCACGTATGTGTTATTGTATTTCTCAGCTTTTTATTTTACTATTTTACGATATATAATTTCCCATTTATCACTTATACAATGAGCTGTCTTTATCGATATCTGCCTTCGCTGATTCTTGTAATGTTTTTATCATGTCAGATGCATTTAAAGCATAATATTTCACGTATGTGCCGCTTTGTCTCTTTTTACTCTCAATACTGTTCATTTTCCAACAAACAACCCATTAGCCGAGAGCGGCTGCTGGAGTAGATAGTAAGCACAGTAGAAAAGACTTACTGTTTCCCTTCATTTTTTTGTTTCCTGGAAGAACTAAGTCCTTTGATCTTTACCGAAGATTACCATTCCAGTGTTTATAATATAGAGTTCCTGTTTAGACTGCGGTCGTTACTAAAGGAAAATTAACTGGGAAGGTAAAAACAGTTTCGCAGCGAACAGGGAGACGTAAAATAAGCAAATAGTGGTTAAATATACTGCTGTAAAAACAGTTAAAAACTGGATTTTAGTTTCTGAGTTTCAAATCGTTCAATTAAAATTGAAAACTCTCATAATGGACATTCTTCATAAGAATCAACCCACTAGGGCATTTTGGACTTGGTTCATGATGGGCTCTTTAAAACTGGTATTAGGAACATACATTGGTGGCCAAATGTTAAGGGGACATACGACTGTTAAACCTCGAAAATTTTCTATTTTCAGGGAAAAAATATATATTTTATTCCCCTGTCCTTTCTGAACAATTTAAAATAATCCGCGTTAAAATATTCCCATAATTATTAAAGTTATGAAGGAAAATGTATCAGCTCTCCAACGTAATCATTGAATCTGGCCATATCTTTAAAGCGTTATATCTCAAAATGTGTTTTTTGATATTGCGCGCATTATATCTCCAGAACTATTGAATATTTTTACATAAAAGTTTAACTGAATATGTATTTTGCTATGTTATACAAATTGAACCACATTTTTGCACTTATTTCTCCAAAGAAGTTTTTTGGGAGGGGTTAGAAAAGTTGAAATTGTAACTATTTTTAACATTTTTATTTTAAATTGGTATATAAAATAGAAATGAAATTTAAATGTTGATAAATTGTGGTTCAGTTTCTTAAACAGACTGTTTGGATTACTTAGATACCCAAAATATTGTGTTTAGATAAATATTTTATCCGTAATCATGCGCGCAAGTTGACTATCTCATTTTTCTCCAAAAATTATACCCATATTTATTACTCTCTCAAAAAAATATACCAGTCTGAAGGTTTTGAAAATGTGTGAGAAAGAAGAGATGTTTTTCTAGAAAAAAAAAGTGAGTTTGTAAATTGCATTGTTTCAGAGATATAATGTATCGAATTTGACAGTTTTCCATCATTTTATCGAGGTTTAAGAGTCGCCTGCTCAATTTTTAAGATGTGAAAAAATTTGAATTTAATACCCTCATTTTTCGGCATGTTTTTTGCTTATAACAGGTAGAATTTTCAATCAAATTTTACGAAACTTACAAAATGTTTGACAGTATCTTAAAAAATATTGTCTTAAAATTTGAATAAAATAATATGAATATTACAGGAAATATGAGTATTTATAGAAAATAATTTTTTTACTGCCCATGTCCGGGAAGTAGCGTAACTTTTTTTAATAACTTCAGACCAAGATATATAAGGAAACTTACATAAAAATTATAGTTCAATACCGTTAATATTCGGAAAGATATGGACATTGGAACTTGGTGAATTTCGGTACACTCTAAGAGAAGCTAAATGACGAGGGTTCGTGCAAAAAAAATAATTTTTAAACTTGAATCTTCGAACAGTAATATTGAATTTTATGAAAGTCGAATATTCTGAATACCCATCTCTAATAAGTTAAATACATGATTTAAATTGCATTTTGATGTTAACTATTCAAAGATTCAAGTTTAATAAATTTCAGTTTGTGCATGGATCCCGATCATTTGACTTCTCTTAGAGGGAACCGAAATTCACCTAGATGCAATGCCGATATCTTTCTGAATATTAACGGTATTGAAATGGAATTTTTATATAAGTTGCTCTATACATCTTTGTCTGAAGTTACTAAAGAAATTACGCTACGTCCAGCACATGCGCAGTAAAAAATTATTTTCTACAAATACTCATATTTCCTATAATGTTCATATTATTTTATTCAGATTTTAAAACAATATTTCTTAAGATACTGTCAAACATTTTGTAAGTTTCGTAAAATTTGGTTAAAAACTCTGCATATTATAAGCAGAAAACATTCCGAAAAATTTGGGATTTTTTTTAAAAGAAATCTTTATATCTTTCAGAATTTTCGTACTTTTTTTACGAAAATGCATGTAAATCTTTTGCACATCAAATAAAGCCATTAATGAAAGTTTCAACTCATCATCAGCTTTCTGTGAAACTGAGTTTACCAAAATCCCTTTTCGTATTCATCACGTTCTGCTTGCCCCTCTAAATCGTGACCGAATCTTCACTGTAAAATGTGAGTTCCGACGACTTTAAGTCACATGATTTTCCACAACTGATTACGAAAGACTGAATTCCATATTAAGTTCAAATTTTTAGCATCGTAACATGTGTGTTTAACATTTTCCCACCAGTGTAGTTCAGAATATCTTGGAGAATATTTTTCATTCAAATGATTAATGGTTCTAATAATTGTTAATTTTTTCTTTTAGTCGGATTGTAATATTTGTGCATATTTTTAGTTTATTTTTCTTTCTCTTTTCTCTACTTTATTTATTTATTAATATTTTACTATTTTTATTTATTTTTTTGTGTTATTTTTCACATATGTTGATTATTATATTTCTTATTTTATGGTTTTATGTACTGCCATCAGCAATTCCGCATGTTAATGCTGGATGGAATTCTCATTTATATACACTGTAAAAAAAATCCCGTAAAATTTACGGTTTTAAACTGGCAGCTGGGTTGGTTGTGCAAAACCGTAAAAGTTACGAAGTAAATCCGTAGGCACAGCGGTTTTTTACCATACAGGAACAAGTTTTTCCCGTAAAAGTTACGAAGTAAATCCGTAGTCACAACGGTTTTTTACCGTATGAAATCAAGTTTTCTCCGTAAAAATTAAGCCATCGAAGTAAGTGACGTCATCGACTGAGTTGAGTTGTTTTTCTCCTTCTGTTCGAGTTGAAATGTGCTGATGTATATTATCAATTAGGAATATTAATTAATCAAGGCTTAATTATTAATTTCAATTAGTTTAATTAATATAATTTTTAATTGAACTTACTTGGACGATTTCGATGCAAGATGGTGACAAAACTTCCAACACCTCCGGGCCGGGATCGAAACCGCGTTCATAGAAATAAAAGGCAGTCGCTCTAACCACTAGACCACCGTAGACTTCAAAAAATGAAGTAAAAATAATCTATTTGAGTTTTAAAGTCGCTATAGCTCTAGTGGCGCCACTTAGTGGTGTAAATATCAACTATTGCCAGAAAAAAGTTTTAAGGTTAGCTTTCATGAGTGACAACAGGTTACTGCAACATGTGTAAACAATAGCGGAGATGGAACCCTATTAAAAACATGAAATGAATTCAATAAAATTACATTTAAGAAAAGGGAAAGTTATCGTACGGAAAACAATACCGTATGACGAAAAATAGAATTTGAACTGACGGTTTTAAACCGTTTATGGCTGGAGCGGAAAACGGTGAAAAACCGTTTTGTCAACAAAACAGTTTTAAACCGTCAAATGTACGGAAAAAGTCCGGGAAAAAACGGATATTTTTTACAGTGTACAAGAACCCATCCTCTAAAATAGGTCACTGCATAGAAACATACATGAGGACTGTCAAGCAACTTGTGGGTCAGGTTCAAAAATTATCCAAACTATTTATGGATGTGCTTCATATGATTTATATTAGGTCCTCATGCAATACAATCCCGGTTAACCAAACTAAAGGGGGGAAAGCCGTTTCGGATAACGTTTCTTTCGGTTATGCCATGAACACGTAATACTGACTTGTATCTAATTACAGTATGTAATTCAGAAATGTTTTGAGAGTAAAACGAATTCAGAACCCTCTTCTTAGACTACACTTATGCTCTTTGAAAATTCGTCTAGTACAATATTCGTACCGGTACCATATACGGGCGCAATGCGACTGACAGGCACAGGTAAACAATATCGTAATTAATATTGTTAACTAGACGCCTTCGGCGACCAGCTTGTTCGCCGGGAATATAATTTTAAATGATCTCTTATGCGTAATTTTATCTTCCTGGTTCCCTTAACAAAGTAATTTTTAACTTCAAATTGCGATAGACATTTAACCAGCGTTCTTTTCGTATCCGACTTGACTTTCTTATTCCTTATAAACAAAACAGCTCTCTTAATCGTATTACAAATTACATTACTGATGACCCGCAAAAAGTGTCGATCTGCATTTTGTGTCAACATTTTAGTCAGTCATTTTGTGTAATACATTTAGAAAGTAATTATATTTAAATATTTTTTTCTGCATCACGCAAGAAGTGCACAAAAAAGTTGGATGGAAATTAATCAATTGTAATGAACTTAAAATATCACCTTTATCTTTATCATTAAACGGTTTTATACTTAATTCAGAAAATCATTCCTGTTGCTTCAACCGCTATTTTCCTATTGATTGCGAGATGAGCTTTTTAAATCCTTTCCTTCTAACTGCAAATGACCAACAATGGCTGAGCTTTCATTGTTGACAAATGACCGCTTAGCGGCGTCCTCCTTCGTCCCCCCGCCCCTCCTCCATATCTTCGGTCGAAAAGAGAAACGGCCTCCTTGAGCGAAGTTTACCGCAGATAATGTCAGTTTAAAACCTTGTAAAATTTCAAGTAATTATTGCACAGTACTCATACTAATATCACTATCTATAATGGAAAGATAATTGTTTGCACTTTTTAAAGTGGCATGAAAATTATTTTCATGCAATAGTTCTTTCGGAAGTTATTCCTGAAAATATGACTGGAAACGTTCAAAATTTGCTTAATTTTTAAATAATTAAAATTTCAATAAAAATTGAAAATATTGGCTTTGAGGTGAACATTCCCACCCTCCAAAGTATACCTGTAGCACATTTTTTAGCTCTAGTTTCAACGGTCTGCTCTGTAGACCGCCAACAGACACACAGACTTTCTCTTTTATTATTATTAGAGATAGAGATAGAGATACCCATAAATTTCAATTTTACCGTTCTAAAATTAATCACTCACATTCTTAAAGAGGCTTAAAAGAAAAAGTGAGAATATTGTTGCAAAAAAGTCTCGCCTTCGCTATTATTGTCTTGCAGTATTGTGCGTGTTTTTTGTATTTGCGATTTCAAAGGCATTTCGGATAACCAGGGTTTCGGTTAACCCAGGAATTAATAAAAAATACTGATTAAAGTTGTTTAACAAATCGTAGATTATAAGTAAGAGATTTCCATGAAATTGCGTTACATTATGAGAATTTTTCTGCATTCTTAAAAATTCTTTAAAAAAAACTGCAAGAAATTTAAATATAGTAAAATGTATTCGCACTACGTCATTATTGCTCCAAATACAAAAAATAAAACAAGGGAAAATAAAAGAAAAATTCGTTTCTTTTTGTTCTTCCATATTCTTAAAGTGTTTCCCTTAAATTTTTTATTTATATTCTTTCACTGAAAACTAGTGAATAATGCCTATCCAAAAATTTAAATGAAATGCCATGATGTACAGTGGTTTCCTTGGGTAACATCTTCATTTTCTTCGGTTTCTTTTTCTTCCTCACAGGCTTGTTAATGATTCTAGTGTTTTAATGACTCAGGCCAAGTGATGGCGGTTATTGCGAAAATAACCGGTTTTCAGTTTTTCCGGTATTTTACCTCCGGTTTAACCTGGCGGTTAAAACCGCTCAAAATAACCGGTTTTCTTTTTTATATAACAAAAACTCCGTTCGTAGACAAAATTTTTTTATTGATATTATTTTTACAGGAAGTCAATCCATTGGCCAATATTTATATGTTCATAAAGACTCTCTCAGTAATCCGCCAACCAACAGACGGTTCAAGGAAGCGGTTGTCGTTCATTGGCCTAAGATGATGAAATTTAAAGCTACATAACTTGGTTAATTTTAGTTTAATTGAACCTAAAATCCAGCTTATCTTCCTATCCAGTTTTTTTGCCCGGTTATTGGATTTAAAAAAAAATAACTGGTTATAACCGGGACATCAAAATAACCGAAAAAACCGGTTAACCCAAAAAAACAGTTTTCGGCGTGGACCCGACTTGCACCTTTCCAACAGTATTTTCATTCAAACGGGTTTTAAAAAATTTTCATAAAAGAGAAAAATTCAATCTATGTACGTATCATTATTGTACATAATGTGAAAAGTATAGAATATGTACTCATTTGTGCATTCTATAAATAAAAATGCAGACAGAAATTACGTTTTATTTTAAATTCAGTTTTTGTCGCCATAAGTGCGGATGACCAAAAGCAGCATAGGCTGTAAGTCGAGCACTTTACGACCTATATAAATGCCTTAATACTAAAAGTGCCGACATGCCATTTTTTTAGAGCCATTATCTGCGAAGCTTTTAAAGCTGAAAGAAAAAGATGATTTTATGCTCTTTAATTTGTTCATTCACATAAAGCCTTAATACTAAAAGTGCCGACACACCATTTTTTAGAGCCATTATCTGCGAAGCTTTTAAAGCTAGAAGAAGAAGATGATTTTAGGCTCTTTAATTTGTTTATTCACATGCATTGTGAAAACTGAATATTTTAAAAAATATTCAGGGAGAAGGAAACCAGAAAACGCTCATCAACTTCTGCTGATGGGTAGCCATTGCGTATGAAAATCTCTTGCTGTAGCAAATTTGGTAATGGTACACCAACTATTTGAAAAATATATATATATATATATGCTCCCTCATTAAAAAAAACAGAAGCATTATTAGTTTTTTTATTAATTTTTAAATATGTTCAATAATTTATGACCACCCTATACTTTAACGCACGTCCTGGAGAAGGTGTGAATGACTTAATTAGAACAAGTAATATAAAAAAAATTTAAACGTCAATTCCTACTTAGGTGATTCGAGATATAATGAAAAATGTACTGCGCATGCGCAAAGATATGGCTGAAATATGGAGGTGCTTCCATGATCCCATGGGCCATCCATATACTTGTGGCGCACCGTCCGGGTCACCACTTTGGCGGCGGTAGGATAGAACTGAGGACCTTTGGGTTACGAGCCGGAAATCCTAACCACTAGACAAAAGGAATTCCCCATGTCCGGAGGCGGATATTGGCTAATATACATCACAGTAAGATGGCGTAGCACGGTGCGCCACATACTCAAGAACCAAGTCTGTAATGTTAATAGTTTTCGAGATATAAAGAAAAACGTACTGCGCATGCGTTATGCAAAATATGAAATGGCAGACAAACAGACAAGAGAACGAATTAATATTGCATTGTCATCTAGTTCTGAGCTATGTTTAAAGTTTCAAGTCTCCAGCTCATCGGGAAGTTAGTTTAAAATCGATTGCAACATTTGAACAAGATATATATATATATATATATAGGGAGAGTGTGAACTAATAGTAGGAATTGAATAAGGGTAAATAATGCATACCACCAAACTTTAAACCTCTTCCAAAGGCGTTCACCGTCCATCGCAGCGTCCCCTTATTGAATCCGGGCTTATTTTCAGAATCTATTCAGCCGTCGCCTTAAGCAATACGCGGAAATCTCCAGGCATTTCTATCTCATCTGTCCCTTCCCAATAAGCGGCTGCCGCTATTAAGACAGATTAATGGGTATTTTATTGTTCCTGCGCGTTACGATAGCGCAATAGGTGTTCGACACCGATTATCCCCAAGATTAATGCCCGACTTCTCGTTCGCAGAATGGTCCTCCTCGGCCGTTTTGTCCTTCTCAGAGAGTGATCTCGGTCGGGATACGGGCTCTCGTGAATGGATCGCAGCATGGGAACGTGCTCGAAGACTTCCGGGCAACTAGCAGGGCAGGATAAAAGATCGCTTTAACTGATTATGAGGGCATTTGGATTGTCTCACTACTGGATTGTGTCGCGAAATCATTTAAGGAATCTATGACGAAGCAAGAATTCCATTGTTCTAACGTGCTTTTATTTAACTTGACTTATTCCATGGTTGTACTGATGGCAGTGGCGAATCCAAGGTGTTGCTATGGTGCTGCAGCCCCCCAGAACTAAACCAAAATTCTTGATTTTTTTTTTCAAATCACTACAATTGTTTATTCTTATTCTCTTTTATTAAAAAATAAAACGTGGCAACTGGCTTTGAAAGTCTCGAAAATTTTCCCGCTTTTTTAGTCATTCCACTCGTACGTGTAGCGTCAACGAGGTCGAAAGCATTTTTTGGCTTGTTATTTCATTGTGTCTTTACTAAATTATCGAAAGTATTGTGGCACCCTTCGTGATTCTTATTGTCAGGTGAGTAAAATTAAAGTATTTTTACGTACATAATCCCTGAGGTCACGACGATATAAAATTTTCATGACATCAACCCCTCCCGATTAAAATTTTAGATTCGCCACTGACTGATGAAATTTTTTTACTCACTTAATCTGGTAGAGCTCTGAACTTTTGCACACATGTATGTAACTGATGACAATGCAATATTTTGCTATTTGTAAAAATTTAGTTATCGGTTGATCGATTCTTCTTCTTTCTTATGTTTTCAATAACTAGTGGGATTTCTTTTGTGTGTGTAAATTTGCATCAATTAACTTTTTTTTTCTTTTTTAAAATTAATACTGAACATTTAGTGTTTATGTACTAAAATAATTTACTTATTGTATTTTCGACTTGGAACTAAGAAAGTTATTTAAAAAATTACAGTTTCTTATTAATTGAATTAAAATAAAAGCTTAAGTTGAAAATAAATTTAAAAAATAATTTTTGTCATATTCCCAGTACTCATTTATATAGATTTACACAAAAAAGCGATTGAAAAACAAAAAAGAACCTCGCAGTTAAGTGTTAATTCTTCAAACCTTCCAGTCCGCAAATATTTGCCACAGATTTAGAATTCACTCGTAGCACCAAAACAGATGAGAAAGATTAGCCCTGATTTTTGTTCTTCATCAAGAGGCACTTCAGCAAAAGCTGCAATTCCATTGTTCGCCATATTTGTTTGATTTAATTATCGTTCGAACTTTCTTTAGCGGAGCCATTTTCTTGCCGAAACAATGACATCGTTTCTCAAGTTCATTTCCGGTATCCCATAGTTCCTCGCGACGCTTTTAATTGGAGTCGAAGTGGAGACAAGGACCTCGAGCTTCGTTGAGTCTCTATGCTTTTATCACCAAAAGGAATTTTCCAGAGGCACAATAATTACTATTCCTAGTTTCGAATTCCTTTCTGGATTTCTTATTACGACTGTCATCGACAAATGGCGGGCGCACATCTTCAATTAATTGCGGCATGATGGTTTTCAGCTCTCTTCCAGATTCACATTTCTCTGTTTTGTGGATCCGGAAAAGAAAAGAATCTCATGTATGTCTTAAAATTTATTTATAGACTGGAATCACAATTTATTGATGGCCAATCATTTCAGGCTGGTAATTCATAGAGCAAGAGATTTTTTAAATTTAAGTTCGCAATTTGGAATATAAAAAAGACGTTGTCCTAGCAGATTTCGCAAATCTACTGGAAAAACGACGCCTTTTTACTTTCTCGTATACGAATTATACAAAGAGAAAGTATTGTAATCGTCAAAAAATTCGAACTCGAGATTTTGACGAATCTCCACGTTTTAGACCTCCCTGAGTCCGAAAAACACAATTTTGGAATTATGTCTGTCTATCTGTGAACACGATAACTCGAAAACTATTAGAGATACGGGGATGAAATTTGGTATATGATCTTGAAACATAATTTGTAGGTTTCTATCAAATTGTGAATAGTATATCTCAAAAACTTAAATAGCTAGATGGATAAAAGAAATATGGTACACAGTTTTATCATCAGGAATGTAGTTCCGTATAAAAATTTGGGCCAAATCCGTCAATGGGTTGCCTGTCGGTCGGTCTGCATAATCGCATACTTCTAAACATTCTAACTCGTAAACCCTACGGCTTTGATAAATAAAAATTGGTATGAGGCCTGCTAACAGTAATCGTAGATCCGTGCCCAATTTTCATTTCAATCGGTCGAAAAAAAGGCTTTCGAATCGCCTATTTGTCTTTTCTCATCACACAATGAAGCGAGGCCGTTATTGCGTAATTGCGCGATTCACTACCACCAATCCTTTCCGCTTCTACCCACGCCTTTCGCCTCCAAGCTTCCGATCCCTAAGTTTTTTCCCCCACTGCGTTAGGGACGCTTGTTCATTTTACTGCCTTTTAGCTTATGTTTTCTCCACATGCGTTAGGAGTATACGACGAAGTTTAGTGGAGATCACACCCGCTGGTTTCGACAAGAAATTCGCCTGGCAACAAAAGTTTGAACGATAATGAAATAAAGTAAATGTGGACATCAACTGAATTCAGTGGCGTAGATAAAGGGGTGGGGGCAGAGGGACGGTCCTGTAGGGGCGGCACTTCGAAAGGGGCAGCAAAATCAGGAATGCAGGAAAACAATTTTATAAAAATATAGCGCAGCAGCACTAGCTCAGTAATTGTGCACATAAAAAAACTGATGCAATTAATTCGTATTTTTCGCCTTCTGCCGATAAATTGCCGATATGTGAAATAAAGACTGGTGGTGGATGCGCGTTTTCGCAATTTACCTGCAGAGATCGAGAGCGTCAAACGACGAATTATATCACTAATAAAATGTTTCTTTTCTCCTGGATTTTTTTTTATTTTGATGTTCATGTGCCCTATGTAACTTATAAAGGCAGGGCGACATGTTGCAAGTTCGCTCCGGGGGCAAAAGTTGTAGTTATGCCATTGACTGAATTATCAGTTTTGTTGAATTTTATCTAAGTGCCTCATAATGAAGAAAAATCCACGACTTAGTCTTTCACATCTGATTGCGAGTGCTTGAGATTGTTTTGAAATTCTACTTGTAGCATTTTTAGACCACTAAGTTTGAAATACTAAGCATTTAAAAAATTAGAAAATTAGTTAACCTAAAAAAAATTCAACAATAATTTTTGTATTGTTCTGTTCAATATTTTATATCGCTAAATTTTTATTATAAAAGCAATAAATAAATAATAAATGTAGCCCACTTTCTCGAAAAATGCAAATAAATGTGATACCATTTAAATTTTAATTTCAAACTATTTCTGTTTTGGCAAGAAATGTTTTTGAATCTGACAAAGAAAGTTCTAAACATAATTCCATCAGTTTCATACTCAAAATTAATACTGTAATTGATATTTTGCCATCGTATAGAATTCGTATTTTATTTTTTAACCAATAAATATTCTAACAGCAAAGACTCAATGATTTTAAAAGAAATTGACAAATCAGTTTGAAACATGGATTATTTTCACAACCGTAGATGTTAGAATTTCATGAAAATATTTCTAGTTACTTTATTTGTTTCCTTTTTTCGTCATTCCAAAGTTTTCATGTATTTTTAATGTGTTACCATGGCACGCTCCTGATACGGCTTTATTGTTTCGATTTCTGCGACACTCTAGATTCAAGTGTCATCCTCGTCATCTAACCACGGTTCAAAATTACGAGGTCTGCCCCCGAATAACCTTCCTATTGTTTTACGTATTCGTTTTGCGTGACATTAATATAACTAAAACTACTTAAACTGAATTGACTCCATTAGATACAGCGCCTGAGGATATCAGAGAAACCTGAAGGCAAAATATCACTTGCAGTAATAATTATGAATATAAAACTGATTGAATTATTCTCAGAACTTTCTTTATCTGTTTCAAAACATTCCTTGCCAAAATAGAAATAGTTTGCATTAAACTCTCATTTAAATGGTATCACTTTTATTTGATTTTTCGAGACAGTGGATTTCATTTATTGCTTTTATAATAAAAGTTTAGGAATATAAAATATTGAACAGAACAATACAAAACTTATTGTTGATTTTTTTAATGTTAACTATTTTTTTAAATGCTTAGTAGTTCAAACTTAGGGGTCTAAAATGCTAACAGTAGAATTTCAAATCATTTTCAATTACTCACAATCAAATGTAAAATATGTTAGTGCGATAGCTAAATCAAAGAAATATGGGGAAAATGAAATTGCCAGCTCTACTGAATTTTGTTCGAGTACGGTTAAGGCATAAAAAGCTCAGTAATGAATTTCATCTGATTAGATACTTAAAATAGCTGATAAATATTTTTAAATAAGTGGGTCTGTTTTTGGTGAAATAAATAGGTAAAAGAATCACAAAATTTAAAAGAATTGTGAACAATATTACCTTCTTTCACACGGGGAAAGCAAAAATTTAATTTTACTTATTTATAATACGTAGATGAAGAAATGTGAAATGTAAACAATTTTAAAGCAAACAGTCATTTTTTCGACAAAAATATGGCAATGAATGAAACAAAGAACATTTCAAACATAATTTAACCAAATCAATATGATGAACGATAGAATTGCCAAGTCTTATTCATTTGGAATTCGCATTTTTACTTTCCTAATTATTCAGCAATATTCTAACTGTCAATTCAAATCTAGAAAAGGAAGACTCAACAATGAATTTAATAACTAAATTTCATAAACTACAATTAATCTATAGCCCTTAATCTTGCCGGAAAATGCATTTTAAAGAACTAATCTGTGGTGCACGAATATTTGAAAAGGGACTAAACAATTCTAAAGAATCGCTATCAGTCCTGAACACTATGAATCTATACTTATAAAAGGCAATGTTTGTGTGCGTGTGCGTGTTTGTCTGCGATGTCCAGACGAACCTATCGCACTTACAGCCATGAAATTTGGTACACAGGTAGTCGTAATGGTGACTGAATGCACCTCGAAGCCGAAATTTTAAATTTTAATCTAGAAATTTTTTTATTTAATGTATTGTGTTGTTTTGGTTGATTTTTCGCACTAATTTCTCGATAGAATGGTTTTGAATAATTGTACGACAAAAATAGATAGACCATCGGAAAGAACATGCGATTTCCGTTCTAATGAAGTTAGTTTTGAATTTCTAACGTAATTTACTGAATTTTGAGAATTTTTTAAAAAATAGTCAGTTTCACCATCTAAATGTTGGTTTTGTTTTTAAATTTGTTGCATCCGACTTTCCAATAACACCATTATTTTCAATTTTTTCAGCTTATAACTAGAACGGTTCTCTCTGATTTAAAACAAGAACGGTTAAAATATCTTTTCCCGTTTTTTTTAAAATTAAATTATTCCTGGGTAGATGAAAGTTATTTTTGTCGAGCGAAATTTCTTTAGCGACAGTCTTCCGGAACGCAGCTTTCAGTTTGATTGGATGAAGGGTCAGGTGACGTCATAACCTTCGAAGCTTTTTGTCATGTTTTAAGAATTTTTTTTTCATTTTGTTGAAGTCCTGATTCCACGGGCAACAATTTTTTTATATTGTTTTGGATTAATGTACTCTGTACTGTTTTTCTACATGTTATTATCGCGGAAAAAATAAGCGGGAAAATCTATAATGTGTATCTTTTGTTTTGAAAACTTTTTCGTGTCATTGTGGGCGATTTTTTTTTTATTTTGTTGAAGTCCTGATTCCACGGGAATCGCCGTGCGCGTACTGCTAGTATTATATAAGAAAACTTTCTACTAGATACTGAAAGGCTGCGATATTATACAAACATATAAAACAATTAGAAAGCTAGTGAAATGTTTATGATTTTGTAATAATTTTTTCTGGTTATATCCTTAATACTATTTTATACGCTTAGAGAATACTGATTAAAAATAATAAAATATAAATAACGTTAACGGAAACGATAATTGTTTTGGCAAGAAATAACTCTGATTCAAACAAAGAAACTTCTTAAGATAATTAAATGAAATAAATACGAGTAATAATGGAATTAACCTTTCGTATTGGTATGGGAATCGTTTGCATTTGGAATTCCAGTTTCATTTTTCATTTAATCATAAATAATTTAAGAAAGGGTTTGATTTTAAAATATTAAAAGAAGAATTTTATTATATTACAGTGGAAGCATTATCACTTAATTTTTTTTATTTAGATTAAATAGTTCTAAAATCTCAGTCAAATTTCAAATGTAGCCTAATATAAACTTAACAACTCTTGCCAAGAGGACTTAAATGATCTACCAACAGGGAATAGTCATCTAGTCATTGCAATTTTAGTCCATAAACACAATTATTTTTCTTCTATGAATCCACGCCAGGAAGATTCTGAATCCGAGAGGTCTTCTTCTTCAATTAAAGGAAAATGTGCACGCCATTTGGTGATGACAGCCGTAATAAGAAATCCCGAAAGGAATCCGAAACTGGGAATAGTAATTATTGTGTGCCTGCAAAATTCCTTTCGGTGATAGAACGCACAGCTCGAGGTCCTTGTCTCGACTTCGAGTCCAATTAGTCCAACTATGGGATACAGGAAACGAACTTGAGAAACGGTATCATTGTTCCGACAAGAAATGGCACTGACAAAGAAAGTACAGACGATAATTAAATCAAATAAATATGTTGAACAGTGGAATCGCCAGCTTTTCTGAATTGTGCTAGAATGCTTCTTTAATAAGGAATAAATATTAATAGATTCAATAAAAATTGTTTTTAAAACATACTTAACATATAACTTAAAAGTAAGATTTTTTTATTTTAATTATTTTTCTTACTTTTTAGTCTTTAATTTATAATTCATTATTATAAATAATATAGGATAAATTTTTTCACAAATTCACTATAAAGTGGCGTCATTTATGCAATCAAAGTTTATTTCAATAAATCGATTAATCGGTAACTAACTTCTGACAATATTAGAATAATGTGTGGAAGAGTTTTCCGTTTGAGATTCACAGATCGCTTTTCGGTAACCCACCGATAAAATCAATCGCCAAATCCAGTTGGATACGATATCAAGCGCCAAGTTCGAAAAAGTTCTTAGTACAGAAAGTGTTAAATTCTGTATTTTTTAAGTTCGTTTAATTCTTTTTATTTAAAACGGCTAAATTCCAAGTGGAACGATTGTTTTTAGCTAAATCGTTTGGTTAAAAATTTAACCGCTGAACAAGATATTTTTAAATTTAATCGCCAAAAAAAGCGGTGATGAACAATTATAGCAGCTTTTCCACAAAATAGTGTTCTTTTTTCAAATAACATTGAGAACTACGCCAATATTAACAGAAAATTTAATATTTTCAAAGTATCCTTAAGCCATAACATTAAAAATTACTTAGCTTTCATTAACATCTTTAAACAGAGTGCTGAAATTTTGAAGATTCTCATACATCGGAAGTTGATCGGTATAGCGGAAGTTCTACGTTACCTCAAAGAAACAAAACAAAAAAAACTTGTCAATTGTCGTTGAGACTACATAAATAATTTTCAAAATTATAGCACATTAGGTAGTGAGTGAAAAATCCAATACAAAATTCCATCTTTACAAAAATGAAACAAGTGCAGTTAATTAAAAATGAGTAGAAAAGATGTATATTTGTGACGAATTTGAAAAAAGTTAAAAATTGCGCTTAGTCAATCACAGAAAGTTCTGCAGAAATTTAATTGACATTCTGCATTTATATGGAATTCTTAATCATATGAAATTCGCACGCGTGCAAAATTCTTATTCAATCAAATTTAGATCTTTCAAATTGTCGTAAGTGTTCCATATAACGTTCTTATTTTTAAAAAATAAGCAATGACGCATATCATAATACAATTTTACAGCATTATAATATATACATTGTATCTCAATATCCGGTAACTTTTAATCTCTTTCAAGCTAAGATAATCTCAAAGGCAAATTCTAAGTCGAGTTTAATATAAATTTCTCATTGCTATTAAAAGTATCACAGGGAACTATGGGATACCGGAAATTAACTTGGGGAAAGACGTCATTGTTTCGTCAAGAAATACGTCCGAGTCGAACAAAGGAAGTTCTAAGAATAATTAAGTCGAATAAATAGGGAGAATAATGGAATTGCCACATCAGCTAAACTTGATTCAAGTAACTCATACAAAATTTAAAGCTAAATTATTTCGCATCTGGCCTGATGCTGAGAATAAACTGAAAAATTATAAAAAGTATTTTTTTAGATGATGACTGAACTTTAAAGAAATAAACAGGAAGAATTACGGAATTAGAGCATGCTGATGTGTTATTAGGATTGGCGGTTATTGCGAAAATAACCTTTTTTCGGTTATTCAGGCTTTTTTCATCTCTGGTTTAACCTGAGGGTTATAGCCGCTCAAAACAACCGGTAATAATTAATAATAATCTTTCTATTAATATAGTTTTCTCAGCAAATCAATCCTTTGGTCAATATTTATCTGTTCATAAAGACTCTTTTAGTAATCCGCCAACCAAAAGACGCCTCGAGGAAGCGGTTGTCGGTGATTGGCCTAAGATGATGAAATTCAAAGCTTCATAACTTGTTAAATTTTAGTCTAATCGAAAGTAAGTTCGAGTCTATCTTCCGATCCGGTTTTTTCACCAGGTTAATCGATTTTAAAAAATAACCGGTTTTAACCGGGATAAAAATAACCGTTAAAAACCGGTTAAACAAAACAGAAAAAAAAACGGTTTTCGATTAAAACCAGTATATTTTTCCCATTCCTATGTGATACACATTAAATGCGTTGTAGGTATTTAATTTTGGAATCAACTGCGCATCTTGCAGGAGGAAAAAGGACGTGAGAAACAAGCAGCTAAATTTTAGAAGATATGCGTAGATAGTCACGTGACTGCATTTAACATGAATTGAATCTACTATCTATAGATATTTTAAGCTATAATCCGATTATAAAAAATAAATAATAATGGTTTTCATGAGAATTTTACAACATATGGTGAATATATTGTTACAAAACACCAAGTATCTTTTATTTCTTAAAATGATCCGAAACTCACCAAGTATTAAGAAAATCATTTGAATTAAATCTTCATAATTTTAATTGGATTTGATGTTTGTCAATCTGCTACTAAACTTTATATGTATAGCTAACAAGGCTAACAAAAATCCCGAATCAATTCGGTCCCTTGTTACTGATATTTTTCTCCTCAAAAATTCTAAAATAACACTATACTTTTAATACTATTTGATAACATATTCAGGAACTAAATAACAGATAAAAGAAAGAAAAAAATCTTAATTTATGTCTTAACATATTAAAAAAGTTTACAAAAAATCGTTTACACATTTTTGTCGAAAAATAGTTGAAGTATTGAAGCAATCTCACATGATTTTTTAACATAATGTATTAAGAATATATATATATATATATATATATATAGTATAAATCGAAAAATGAAAGAGTATAAAATGTGAAATGAAAAAAACGCAATAAAAGCACAATAACGTTTCTTCAGGGGATGAAATTATTGTGAATTGCTAAATATAAAAGTTTGACATTTTCTTGCAATCAGTTATGCCGCAAGGCCTAAAACACTGATTTTCATCCCTAATGCCAAACCAACCAGAAAAAAACAGAGAGAGGAGTTTTGAATAATTACAACAGAATTACGATGTGTTACGATTGTTTTTCTATTACGTTTTGCCTCTTTTATATATATATATATATATATATACATATCCAATTCAAAAAGATATGAAAAAACTAATTGAAAGCATATCCGAGTAAAGATAAAAATGCGAATAGTAACAGGTGGGAAAAAATATATAAATATATTACATACGCAATGAATGCGCTAAAAGCTGCAATTCCAAAAGAGCTGTAGTAGATAGAGTATAAATCATAAAATGAAAGAGTATAAAACGTAAAATGAAAGAGTATAAAACGTAAAATGAAAGAGTATAAAACGTAAAATGAAAGGCACAATTAAAGCAAATGACGTTTCTTCAGGGGATGAAGTTATTGTGAATTGCTAAAATAATTGCTTTAATAAATTTTAGCAATTCACAATGACTTCATCCCCTGAAGAAACGTTATTGTGCTTTAATTCCGTTTTTCTTTTTACGTTTTATACTCTTTCACACACACACACACACACACATTTCTCTCTCTCTCTCTCTCTTTACTCTAGCTACGTTCCAGATTGCTAAAATACTTGTTTAACTAATACTTTTACATTCACAAGACTTTATCCCCTGAAAAGAAACGTTATTGTGCTTTATGTCGCGTTTTCTTTTTTTTGCATCTTTTATCACTCACAATCTGTCTAACTCTCTCTCTCTCTCTTTATATAGCATGCATATCATATATATATATATATATACTCTAAATATATATATTGTTGAT
>BGPR01000943.1:0-23262 GCA_013235015.1 Araneus ventricosus
TTTATTACTTCGTTTCGGTTACGTATTGCTGAAGCCCCTCAATGAAGATAGCGTTAAATGACCAAGCAAAGGGGTGTGGGGTCGCTGGATCCTGTGGTATCTCTAATTTGCGGTAAGTACATTCTTATCAGCACTCATTGTAATTCGACGCCCACCTACCCAGCTGTCCCAATCAAAATAATGAAACCACGGAAGGGAAGAAAATTCAGGAAAATTACGTTTATCCTTTAGAGACAGTTCACAAGGGCGGCCATATTTCCGGGCTGACCACTTTCGGCGTGTCTGACCACACGTTGAAATTGTTTATCCACTTGTGGGATAGTCCAAGGTCGACGGTAAATGCGTGTGAAACGCTCAGAGGTTTAAATTTAAAAAACAACATATAATTATCTATAATAATGCTTAGAGCATATTAATAGTTGTAGAGTTAAGTCCAAATCCACTAAATACATTTTTATGGGAATAGAATTATTTCAGGAAACGACAGATTATAAATGTCACAAGGTTGCCAATAAAGCCAATATTAGTTATTTTTACCGAAGGAGCGGATGATGTTTTATAAGTCTAGTTCGTGAACACTTTTCCTTCATTAAAAAACAAAATTTGTAAAACTTTGAAATTCACTTTAACTGGTTTGAATATTCATCTTCTGCAGCATTAGATAAGCGTTGATCCATGCATTACAAGACGAGACATCTAATCGAAAACAGTCATTTTAACAATTTCAGGTTTGGAACAGAACAGAGATTCAGCATGGCTTCTTTGCTTTATCCGTCTCTATAAATTATCGAATCCCAAAGAGATAACAGTCCTTCTCTTTTCTCTGTGGGAATACCATGATATCGATATCGGATTCAGCTAATATAAATCTAATCTTATATCTTTTGGCTGCGCGTAATCCCTAACCTAGCTTATCTTCTTCATCTTTCATAATTTATTCACATCATATAATAAAATGGAACACTAACTGTTTGACAGCCTGGATATAAGAACTCAAAGCTTTTAATAAATTAAGGGACAGATTATGCCTTAACCCACATTAACTAGTGTTGACGCAACGTTAAATAAATGTTAAAAATTATAACCAAACCATTTTATGTTAATAACGGTTTGAATAGATCAGTAAAAAAATTGCCTTTAAAGGATGATTTTATCTTTATAAACGACCTCCGTGCATGATAAGTTTTAACGAAAAATTTTATCCCTAGATCTTCTAAGAACAAATAACTAGAGAAACATAGAGTTTTAGATTTGATCTACTGTTCTAGGTCAATTCCTATAACAAAAAATTCATCAGTCAGCTTGTTTTTTGCATTCCTGACGGATTGACAAATAGGGTTTAGAGACTGATTTAGTCGCACGCGAGAGAAAGAACTCAAGCCACTTACTCTTACTATTAGACACGAGGGTAATTTTCTCCTTCTGCAAACAAAGAAATACCTAAAAACAGTATATTTTACAGTACACAAAGATTTTCTTTATCATGATAAAAAGATGAAATCCATTTTGTTATTATTTCTACAAAGAATGTGGAAACTTTTTGTTGAAGAAGGAAATGATAATATTTTGAATAATCATAATAATTATTTACAATGGCTTCAGCAATTATTCAGGAACGTTGTTGAAAAAAATTTTTTGTCTGACAATCTCAGCCCTATTGGATCAGCATAACACAAAAGTGGGGAGATAGTTGATTTGAGCGACAATTTATCACCCATTACAGGATAGGTGTCACGTGGAAATTGAGTGAGAAACTTCCATTTATTTACTGATTACGTTGATGTAACCCTGACATCGGAATTACAAGTTTGTATATCTAATGAAAGTAAAAAGAAATCTCTTGGATTATAGACGTGATTACTATTATTTCTATTTGAAAACTCCGTCTTGAAAAGGAAAGATGTTATCCAGATATGGATCAGTAACAAGCAATACCTAGTATGTTCTGTGTTCTAAAAGCCATCTATATGGAGACAGAAAAAAACCGTCATAGCATGACGGGCAAATCATCGAGCAATTCCGTCAAATTTGACAGTATTTAAATACATATATATAGCAGAGAAATGTATACATTGATTGAAACATAAAATAAACATATGTTTTACGACAGGCAATATTTTCTTTATTTTACCTATTTATTTATTCAAAGAAATCCTCTTGGTCTAAAAAAATCTAGAAATCTAGTAGATATAATACAATATTAGAGAAATCACTGTAAAACAAAGCACTCTCGCTTATAAGTCTAAACGTTTCTCAAAAAATTATTTCTTAATCATATACATCACGTTGCAATAAATAATCAGATGCATCGTGGTCTTCCGAAAATATATCACGCGCGATATACCACTGACGAAATTCACTACTTTCAATTGAAAACGAGAATTTGGAAATATATGATTTATAGTATTTGATAAATTTCTCGGAACTATTAGTCATCGAGATAAATTTATTATTAAGATAATTCAATTCGAATAAATTGAAAATCGACAAGTATTTATTAAACGATTTGCTCCTACAAGATAATGTGTTTAAGTCGCAATGCTATGAGTTATTTGGACAATTTCGAGAGATCTTGATTTATAGTAATGTGAGGCCTTTTTTATAAAATCCGAAGCCAACAGGGCGTTGCCTGTATAAGCATAGTCTGTTTTATCGATGCAAAGTTTGTAATATAATGTATCATTATTGATGAAACTTTTTGTGCACAGAATATTAACTTTTGCAATAATCAAATTATTTTAAACGAAAAATATCTTAAAATCTTGATAATAAATTAATTATCTGTTATGATGGTTATAGTTTTCCGAAACCCATAAAACTAAAATAGTTTTCCAGCATTTAACTCAAGATATTTCTTATTTCTTAAATCAACCTGACTTAAAATCCGTACTCTTATTCCGCTTACGTTAAGTGAACTCCAACCTCCTTTTCAAAAAGCAAGACCATTTTTGGAATATATATAAATTAATCAGATTAATTTATTCCTGTAGTAAAAAATTCATCCCTTGTAGTTTTGGCGTTTAATGGCGTTTAGAAAGTTAAATCGATCGAAGAAGATATCTCCTCTTTTTGAAAACTGCTGTTCATAATAAAAAATTTATTAACTGATAGATTTCAAGAAAGTTAGTAGTAACCCTTTATAAAGACATATACTACGAAATTGTTTGCTTATTTATGCAATAAGCAGACCTATGCAAATCTGTTGGTTATTAAAAATTAATAGTTATTATTTCCCGTCTGTTTCTTTAATAAATAAGCACCTTTTGAAAATAAATGGATGCCATGGTTTTAAGTCCATTCCAGCAGAATTTACTTAATATTACATAGGAAAATTCGCTCTTAGAAAATAAACGAAACCGTCGTTAAAAAAAATGTAGCTCTTCTCAAATGACGAATGTTCAAAATATTGCTGTTTAGTCTTACATTTATTTCAAATGCGATTTGCAACACTGAAGTGTTCACTGTTTGAAAAGAAATTTGCAGGATTGAAAAATTACATAATATCGTGAATCCTAAAGGAGATATAAAAGAAACTTTGTTTTCGTTTTTTATTATTATTTAAATCTTAATCTGAAATACTTGAATATTAAATGCCTCCAACGCTTCTGATTTCAGATGAACCTTGTATCAATTCTAATCCTGCTCTAAGTGCCCCGATACATTTTTTCATATGATGTAAGTCAAACAAATTCCTAAGAAATCTATCGAAATGGTAGATCACATTCTTTGTATGAGAAAGCAGAATTATTTCAGAAGACGAGAACTTTAAAATGTCATGGGGATTGCAAAAAACCATGTTACACATTTTACACAAAATCGGGTGATGTTTTACAAATATATTAATAGAAATTTTTCATTCATTTCATTTCATGTATCGCCCTCTGAAAACAGCATTCGTTCACAATCATATTGGGCATTTTTTCTGGGTATGGCTCGAAGAATCTGCTTAGAAATTTTTCTAAATAGAGACCCGCGGAGTCCTTAAGCATTATTATATTTCTTTGAAATCTCTATCACAAATCTGACATTATTTTTTTAGGGGCTCAATGACACCATAATCTGCGGACTTCTCAATGATTACTATTTATATTTAGTAATCTAGCTTGGAATGCTTTTTGGAAATGTGCCAGAAATGCCTGGGATTTTTTTCGTGTAAGCCAATCCTGTATCCTGGCAATATTTCTGTAACTCCTTCGTCTGTCGATGTGAATCTTGTATTAGTGTTGGTATTAGGATTTCCGCGAGCTTATTATATGAGTAAATTGTTCAGTCATAAGAATGCTTATTTCTTCAGATAACTATCTCATATATTATCATGCAAATCCGTGGATTTTGTTGTCCTTTACCTATATTTCAAATAACACTAAATGTTCTATTATCAACACTTTAAAAGGTGCCCAATGAAAAAAAGAGTTATTTTGAAAACTTATACACATTAAACTCTTTGCACATAAATGACATGCCAATATCTTCAATGGGAAAATTATGTCAGTATGAAAACCCAAAAATAAACACTTTGTAGTTCATCAATCTTTAGTGGAGTGGTACGAGTATATACGCTCAATAATTATTCGATTTATATTGCTATATAATTGGCATATTTGCTGGGAACAATTTTGAATTATTTAAGATTATAGCTTTGAAAAAACAGGAACAATTCTTTCTGTTTAATTAGTTTTTTTTTCGAAATTTAAGGCGAAAAAGTATACTACAAAAAAGATTTAATTTTCCGTATTGCTCTGTATCAAGGAATCAAAGAATGTTCAGAGTAACTTTTTTACCGCAAAGAAGCAAAGTAGGCAGAGGCGTTGTCGTAAATTAATTAGTTCTGGCCTGGCTGGTTGATAGGATTGGGGGTGATAAGGAAGTATATCAGGGGATCATTTAACAATAAAATACTTTCTTAAATTTAAAATGTATCTTTATTTATCTTGATTCTGAAATCGCTAAATACTAAAATGTCAATTATGAAACAATGCACTTTATACGGTTAGATTTAATAATTTATTTCTAATTAATTATAAACATATACTTATTGTAGCTCAAAAATAAATTTAATAATAGCTTAAAAGATTTTTATTAAAAAAATCGGTGTTAGTTTGAAGTTGAAATAAAGTTAAGCAATTTCTATGTAAAATCAGGTCGTAGGTAAGATATATAAAAAAATCATAAATTTTCAGAATCAGAGCAAAAATAAAATTTAATTAGGTTTAATAATTTAAAGCCTTCGCACCACAATTTAAATTTTATTGATTTGAAATAACCATCATATTTTCGAATGTAAGGGTAAAACAAAGATTCCGATTAAAGATTATTTTAAGGCATAAGGTATTTTTCTGACTTATATCTCGTAAAAATGTAAGCAGTGCCAAAAAGGCCCTCGGTCTCCACTACACTCGTGAAATTATTTAATTTTAATAATGTTAGCCCTTGCGCGAACAATGGCTGTTGAGATTTCATTAAATTCAATAATCAAATTTTAAAATAACAATATTTATTTAACGAATGAAATCCCCTTCTGTTTTCTTTAAATTTAGATCACACGATTGTTTTCAAAAGAAATAGAAGCATTACAATTTTTCCCCACCATTTTATTTTGCATAATTTTTATTCTGTTTATGTCGATCTTCATCTAATTTGTAGAGAATTTTAATGTCAGTGTATACCTTTCAGTAATTACCTTTTAAAAGGCCTTTTAGCGCAGAATAAAAAATTTTTTCTTTTAAATTTATTTTACGCTGGTTTTAAACCTTGCACTTATCTTGCAATATGCCACACAGAAGCAAGAGTTTTCAAAACTAAGCCACTCGTTAAAAGTTACGTAATTTATGTTCAATCACAAACATAGAAAAATGCATTGTATTTCAGATCACACATGGATTCACATGGATCTAATCGCTTTGTTGTTATGAATCCTTAATATATTGGTTATCAACAATTAATAATCAGAATTTCCATTTATGCTCTTTAAAAGGAAAATGTTCGTATTATGGTTTTTATTTCTGTAATTAACATCGATGCACCATACTTTCTGGGTTAGTGAACGTCACCGATAAAATATTAATTCTTGTTCTTCATCTGCATTTGAATAGTGTGTAAGCATATTTTTTTTACTTTTTAAGTTGGCAAAATTTATAACAATTTATATAAAAATAAAAATGTGTTGCAATAAATAATCTGAAACTTATATACAGATATTCTCCAAATATGTTTAATATTCAGAATGCAAATAAAATTCAATAAATAATTATATTCTTTAAATTAAATTTTAACCTGTTTAGAATTCTTAATTACTTTTAAGAGAAACAATTAGTCTTTATATAAAATTAGAGTTTATTCATTTCACGAAATAATTCTGATTTTATTCTACAAACAATATTATTTTATCCTGTAAATATTTCAGAAAATTAAAGCTTTAGGGCAATCATTTATTTCTCTACTGGAAACTATACTAATAGCACATTTCGGATCATAAAAGTTCACAAAATAATAAAAAATCTGTATTTTTATTATTTGTTAATATATATTATGAATTTTAAAAAAGGAGTTACTGAAGTATGATATGCAACAATAACACAAAATACTTTGTAATGAAAAGCTATATGAAAATTGAGAGACTTTCAAAAATTCATTTTTTATATCTGTAGTTTGGAGCGTTTGAGAATATGTTTTGTAATTTGATGTTTTGATCTGCAAAGAACTACTATTTTTAAAATTATCTGTACCTCTATGATCTCTATTTTAGAATTCTAATGATAAACACACTCTTTCCTTTTAAAATTTGTAGAGCTACATAATGTACACTTAATCAAGAAATTAGGCATTGAAGGGTATTCAATCGAAAAACGTGTCGAAATTTTTCATCAATTTGTTTTCTCTTACGCATTCTAAAATTGTGTTCCAACTTATTTTCTCTCGAAACTTTTATGATGAACCTTGATTCCGTTCGTTTGTGTAAATGTACAACAAATGGAGATGAGAGAAAAAGGAATAAATAAATTCCTTATCTATTCAATACTTCACCTTTTAGCCGGTCGTGAGTACGATGTTAAAAATGCGTAATTGTTGTTGTTGCTTCTTATTCCACTGGTTCTAGTCTTCTCGTAGACCAATTCCAAGAGTCCGCTCGCCCACAGAATCGCTCCTTTAGCATGAATCGTTCGCCTATATAACATCCTGGGGCTGCCCTAGAGCTGAAGTGCGATAGGAAAAAGCGTAATCAAAGTCAGCAAATGGATCGAGCATCTCTCCAGCTTGCCGCTACAGCAAAAGAAACGCTACATCCAAGAAATGCGGTCATTTCGGACACCATCAGCTACATGCGCATTATTTATTGATTATTAATGCGTAGAAAGCGCAATCCAAATTGTTTGAACCGCAAAAATACTCTTGAATTTTAGTTTCAATATTTTTTTCGAAATTTCAGCCAACGAAATTAAACTTATTTTAAACCTGTTGTAATTTTATTAGTCAGCAAATGGATTGAGCATCTCTCCAGCTTGCCGCTTTGCCAACGCCGGTACAGCAAAAGAAACACTACATCCAAGAAATGCAGTCATTTCGGACACCATCAGCTACAGGCGCATTATTTATTGATTATTAATGCGTAGAAAGCGAAATCCAAATTGTTTGAACCGCAAAAATACTTTTGAATTTTATTTTCAATATTTTTTTGGAAATTTCAACCAACGAAATTAAACTTATTTTAAACCTGTTGTAATTTTATTACCTAGAAACATTTCCGTATTTCTGAAGTTAAATGCAATACAGAATGATAAGCTCACAGCTATCAGAAGTAACAGCTTTACTAAATTTAATTTTATTGATCTCCAAATTCACTTCCAAAGAGAAGGTAAAATTTGTGATATCTAAATAATTACTTATGAAAAATAGAACTTCACTACTGAAAGATTAGAATTTAGCAGTGTATTGGAAATTATCAATTCGAAACCATTTTGCTTTTCTAGTTTTCGCCATGCATATCTCACATGGAATTCAAAGTCCAAGAAGAAAACATTATTTTTGTCTTTCTTCGCAGTCCATGAGTAATGACAGGAAAATGTACTTATTATTATATTCATAAGTTTTAAAATTTTCTTTTAGTTTGAATCACGATAAATAGTTTTATTAGTAAGAATATATGTTCACTTTAAATCATTTGTTTTAACTGCAGTGGTACAGAAAAAGCAACATTGTTTCTTTGATGATATAATTTTAAATTTTGCCCCCTAAAGTTTCAAGAGTTTTTGTTTTGTTGGAAACAAGAAATTTGATTTAATTACATAAATTCTGACTTTAATATTTCTTACCAAAATTTCCTTCCACCAAAAGAAAATACATTTTATTTAAAAAGTTAAGTTAGTGCAAAAGTTCAGTGCTTTGTAATAGCATCGGGGACGAGAAAATGAATCCTTCCATAGGAAATTAAAAAAAGGGACTCATTTTCGTCACTGATACACTTTGGTGGTAAATATTTTAAAAATGAGATATTATCAGGGTGAAAATGAACTTTATACATTGAGCATATTTAAATAATCTCAACTGCTATATACTATTGGAAATTTTCATTGGGCTTCCAAAATATATATTGTTTATTACAACGTTATTGAAATAAAGATTGTCAAGCTAAATTTTGATAAACAAAATTAAAAAAAGAATACAAATATCTCGTAAATTACAAACTACGCGTGATTTTCTCTGAATATACATCCAGGTTAAAACAGATTCATTTTTGCAATTATGACAAATGTCAAAGTTTTCATGCTATGTAAAATTAATTCAGTAATGAATGCCTAAATCAAATTTTCAAGGTTGAGGCAATGTAGTGTGAACAAAGAATTGAGGTGGAGGGTCTCGAAGGTTGGGGATTCTGGACCCGAAACAGCGGAAAATCGCCATGTACGTGGACATGTGGTACGACAGTTCAGAAGAGAGTGGAGAATCTCCACTCGTTGGCGTGGTGTGGAAGCTAGGAGATTCGGTGCGACTCCAACGTTGTTCTTATTATGTCACCAATAGAAATCCGTCACTAACAAGGTCTTCCTTCAGGTCATTAATATAACTAAATTAATATAAAAAACAGTAGTATTTGATATAAATTAACAAAATTATAATTTAAATATTAATAGAGATTAAATTAAAATTAATTTAATTTAAAAGATTTTTTGCATTAAATTGAAAGGCGCATATGCAGCTATTTCAAATAAAATACAAGAAACAAAATTATTAACTCGAAATTTAAGTTGAAAAAAATAATAATAGAAGAAGTAAACAATAATAAAATGACAATAATACTCTTTTTATGCGCGCTAACGCAGCACCATTAGGTGATATTATTCTCAGAATTTTCTTAAGATTAATCATAATTTTAAAAAAGTATTAAACAACATATATGATCAGATATTTATAACACAAAATTATCCAAGACATAAAAATAAAACAAGGAAAAGTAGAAAGAAAGAGCTACAATTAAAATGAAATCAAATGGGAAGAATAAATGAAAAATAACCAGAATAGCGTATTTCATCAGAAGCCACACGCCATTGTGGTTCTAAATTGGACGAATTTTCTGTATAAAGGAATGACAATAGTCCAAAATTATTCCCTTATGTGGCCTGAATTCTGTCCAACCGAAAGAACGAGAAACATTACGAAAAGCCATAAGCAAAAATAATGAATTAAAATCCAAAAGAGTCTAGATCAAGTAAAAATGTTTACCCTCTCTGCCGAAATCATGATGAAAGAACAAAGATTAATTTAAGATTTAAAGATTTTAATTAAAAAAGATTAAAGATTAAGATTAAAGATTTTAATATAAAAAAATTATATTTATAATATTCATTCATATATATATTGAGATGTGATTGTGAATGTAATGCTGGACAACTCGTAGAAAGATATCTGCTGTTATTCGCATAGTTTGTAAGTTTGCAGAGCGACTGCAGCTCCGATGTTGTTCTTATAATTTCAGAATGATATAAGATTACCATGTCCATACAAACATAGTTCTTCATTCAAAACAAGATGTTCATCTAACTAAACTAAATTAAACAAACTTTGAAAATATTCTTTCAGTTATATTGTAAGATGAAATTACAAATGTAATACTTAACAACTAATATAACGACATGAATATGAATTTTGAATGTATTCATGCACTTAAAATTAAAAAAAAAATTATATTGTTTATTTTTCGTCTCGCGTAATACCGTTGCAACTCACAAACTTCATTCTCAAAAATTTTTTACAAGGGAACCGTTTTATAAATTATACTCACACTGGAAATTTCCAGAATTCAACTCTGCTAATATATAGGTTTATATAATATATTGTCTAGGGTTTTCCAACGAAGCAACTTGTATCAATTTCTATTCGTTAATAATTTTCCAGCGACAGATAGCCAGCTTCGAAATAAATATGAGGTTTTCTTCTCTTTTAACTTAGGTCCGCATTCAATATAATCTTACTATCTCTTTGAAAATTCATATCTAGGAAGATGCACTTTAATGCACATGAAACTTTTAATATATATATTTATTACATATTTTTAGTCTCGCGGAATACTATCACAAAATGCAATCTCAGACAATTGTTAAAATTGATCCATTTTATAAAACATACCCACATTAGAAATTGCTGGAATTCAGCTCTGCTGATATATTGGATCAATTTGTATCAATCTCTTGCCATTAATAATTTGCCAGCTTCAGATGTATAGCTGACAAATAAATGCAATATTCTCTTCACTTTTATCTTACGACAATATTCAATAAATCTTACATTCTCTTTTAAAATGAATATCTAGGAAGAGCCAAAACACTATCGTTGTTTTCCCGATGTAGTGTAAAAAATCTTGAATAAGCATCGGGTTTCTCCGATATCGTAAGTTAAATAAATCTTCCAACCCGAAATACCCTTTTAACCTTTGAAATTTGATTAGCTTCCGTCTGTATTGTTATTTCATAATTTTTTTTTGAATAAAGAGAACATTTAAAGTAATGGCTTCAAAATATCACTATCAAATTTGAAACGCATCTGAATATCGCGGAGAATCTTTAGCGTTATTGAAAGTTATAAAGAATTTTTTGAAAATTCCGAATAATACAGCTGGTCAACATTTGCATGAACGTTTTCCTCATTTTTTGAAATATTATGTAAACAAAAAAATTACTGACCTCATGCTAAGACATTTTGCTTCTTGGCCTGCAGCAAAAATCAATAAGTTCTAGATATTTTTACAACCACATTTACTACAGTAGTTGCTACATAAATGGTAGGTACTGTTTACAATTTACATTGAAAACTAAGACTTCCGCAAGCAAAACAACTCTAGTTTTAAATAAAAATGTACCTATTTCTCTATTACTAATTAATTCTATATATATTGCATTAAAGTAAAAAGTATTTTTTATATCAGCGGTATATACTGATCATCTGTCATGGAATTTGAACTATCTTCAATTTACAAGTAGGAGTGAAAATTGAAACTACTGCTTCGATTAATTTTATTTAATGTATCAAAATCCTTATATGTTCTTAAGACTTCTTTGTAGAAAATTTTCCACTTTTTGCCGCTTACGAAAAATTAAAAATCCTTTTTTGGATAATTCTCTGCATGTTCCCAGAGTTTAATAAGTTTTCATGTGCACGGCATGAGTTTAAAACTATATAGATTTTTATGTATTGATAATAATATTGTACATCAATTTTGTTTCGCATATAAAAAAAGAACTATATCTTTTCAAGAACAGCGGTAGCTTCAAAAAATGAGCTTTCATAAGATCTAAAATACGGAAGTTCAACAGAAGTTTTTTCCCCATTTCAATACTTTCTCTATATGGTACTTATACTTCTATTCAGTCCACAGTCACATGTCAAGTAAATGAGTCAAGAATTAACTGTAATGAATCCAGAATTCATGGTAATGAGGAAGTGTGGCATTTTTTGTTTGTCAACCAGATCTTGGAGCATTTATGTATCAGATGGGGAAAAATGATTTAGCTTCAATATATTGTGTATGCTGTTTTTTTAGATGAGTGCTTAGGAGATTTATTGTACATACCAAATTATAATATACATACAATACCTATTTGAGTAATTTAACATACCGAAACATTCAATCAATCAAAGAAAAAATAAAATATCTAGCTTGTTTTAAAACACTTTTGAGTACGTTAGATGCGATTTCTACACCACGATTTTAAGTTTTAAAGTAATTGCATTAAAACTGCTGAATACAATTTCTCTTACTAAAATTACTTACGTAGATAGAAGAAAATAATATAGCATGGGCCTTTTTCAGCTTAAAAACTATCATTTTTATATTGATGCATTTCAGACATTGTTTTTCTTGAATCTACTTTTTAATAAATCAAATTTTTATTTTGTTTAAATCTGTTTCGCAATATTCAATTCCCACGGTACAAAATCCACCCAATCATATAAATAATCTATAATAGTCAATAAAGAATAAAAATAGTTGCCTGGAATATGTCAAAGCATTTTCTAATAATCCAAATGCAAGATTTAAAAAATTCTTACAAGAAATCATAATTATTCCAGAAGACGAATGCTATTAAAGTCATAGAGATTCTTAAACAAAATAATGTTACAAATTTTATATGAAATCGGACGACGTTTGAGAAATGATTTCCTTAACACTTTTCATTCACTAAAACGTGACAAAAGGCATGAATGAAGTTCTGAAATTCACATTAATTATTATTAAATACATTATTCAATATATAATCAATGTGAATTTCAAATAATATATCTGAAATTCATATTAAAACGTGAAAGAAGTTATAAAATTCACATTAAAACTTTTCAGTATCGGAATGCCTGCGATAATTATAAAGGCTTTGATCAATGCTTTTCAATAACACACATTATATTAGAAAAATTATTTTTTTAAAATTTCGTTTCGAAAATACGGAGCTTATGCACATTAACCTTCTATGGAGCCCAACTACTATGGTTTATCGAATCCAAAAAGAGAAATATCGCTTCCCTTTTCTCTATGGGCATCCCATACAGATTTGGATGATAATAATAATCATATTTTAGAACTTTTAGCTTCGAGTATATTAACTTTCATATTTTGAAAATGCATTCGAATCAACGAAATATCCGGTAAGAAAACGATGAAATTACAATTTTTTTAAATAATTCAAGGTAAGGGAAAACAAGGTTTTCAGCCTTCGACACGTAGGTATCATTATAAACACCATTGATTTTAATTTAATTAATTATCAGCAAATCATGATGTACCAAAAATATATTTAAAAACATCTATTGCATAATTATATTTCTACCAACAATAAAGAGTATGTGTATTTGCATTCTGCATTGCAGACCGCTGGGCGTAGAGATGCGAAATTTGTATAAAACAGAATTCTAGACGATGGTACGAGTACTTGTTTTGAAAATTAAAAAAAAATCATGTCTTTTCTTTGAAACTAATTAGGTTGCACTGAATTTTTTCTATAAATTTAATCTCTCGTTTTCCTTTGTTGTCCTGTCTGAAATATCATCCTACGCGTTTCAAATAGATATCAAAAATCTAAATACTTCCAGCTAACAGATGGCGCTGAAACGTCATATTCAGAAAATAAAATGGTATCTTATCATTTTCAACTCGATCCTTGAAAGAATAAATAATTTAATTTTAATTTTGGTTTCCACCAGCCAAGACGCAAATGTCCATGCTTTATATAAAAGAAAAATTAGAGGATATTGACGCTTTATGGCATGAATCTGGAAATTTTAAGTAGAAAGGTTTTGCTTTAAAATAGTGGTAGTACGTTTATTGACAAATCTATGCGTATCTAAATTTTTGATTTTATTTACATTAACTGTATAGCATTTTTTAAAAATAAATACTGATGGAAATGATTCTAAGAAAAATCTATTGAAGAGAAACTTACCAAATTTTTCGTAAGAAATTCGTCAGTGTTCCAAATCAGCCTCGTACCGGCGTTAACTCTAGATTAATTACGTTCTAAAATGATGAAGATGGAAGAGAATAGATTAAAAATGCATATAAACTTCTAAATTAGCATATAAAACATTTTTGACTTGATAGGATTTACCAATATTTTAATGAAATTTTGCTAAATTTTCGCAGAAAAGTTTTTTTGTAAGAATATTTTGATATATTAGAAAAATATAAATAAAAGGCGCATTTCATTTATATCGCATTTGAAAAAGAATATAAAAAAGGAAGAAATCTCTTAATCAATCGAAAAAAACCCAAAAATATACGAATAAAAATGAAAAAAAAAAATCATTACTCTTTTGCTCATAGACAGTATATAAATTCTCTAAATATAGAAGTAAAATATTTGCTAACACAGATAATATCATACAAAAGACTTAGTGACTGATATATTTAATGATATTCTTAACATAATTCAGGATATAATTTTATATATATATATATTAAAATTTATTATTTAAATTGGACAACTAATTAAGTTTAATAATTTGTTATCTAGTAAATAACGACAAATTTTATATTCATTGCATGGAATTAAGGGATACGCTATGTCAGCAGAAAAATATACTGATTCAAATATAAATTAAAGTTATTAATTTGTATATGACATTAAAATCGCACTTTCTTATTATTTAACTGGACATTATTTATGTGCATAAAAAACGATACATTATTTCCGCAAAACTTTTCAAGGCTTTAGAATATCGGAAATGTTATAAATTAACCTTCCTGGCTTTTGATGAAGCAAAAGTGTTTATAATAACAATGCTTTAGTACTTTAATATATGTACGTGTACTTAACGTAAGTATTACGAACAAAAAACAATGACTGCCATATTTACAAAATTATTTTATATTCAGTATTGGTAGTTTAATTATTTGATAATCAAGGCATATTTTATTGATTTTTAATAAAAAATTAATTAGTGACAATTAAGTAATTTAGCGAGAAGAAACGCTTCACATTACTGTAGGAATTGAATTTCTCTTCTTTGTTTATTTATTCTATTTAATTTTTAAAGAAGTAGCTTTCATTGATCTTGATTTCATCGTCAATGCTGAAAATATAATTTAATGATTGATTTGATACTGGACTGATACTTTTTCCAGCAATTACAATATTTTATGCGATTTTTCTCTCTTAGTAATTTTTTTGCTATTGTTGTTTATTTCAGCGTGGCACAAAAACTGCATCTAGGTGTCTTTTGCGAAATAAAAATTAAAATAATCACTATCACATTTTGAATATACAAATAATTAAAATAATCAGTACTAAAAACAATGTAAAGATACAGAGCCTATATCCTTTAAGATTGCTCTTATTCTGAGTAAAAATAGAGGTATTTTGTCCATTCTCCACTCTTGGCTGATTGAAAATAGGAATGTCACTTTTGAACAATTTATCACTAATTACCTACGAAACTGACAACCAGTCATTTTGAATAAGGCATACCGTATAAAACCATCATAAACCATGTTGAGATAATCATCATTAGCCATCTTTCCATAAATCCCACCCCAACAAGACTCAACTTTGTGAAAAGGACCTTCCAATTAAACGAGATTTTAATTCCATTGATAGGGGTTTCGGTCGGAACATAATATCATTTGTTGTTTCGTCGCAGATTGAGATTTCCTGGTTGTAAAAAGGACTGTATCCTTAAGATTTTTCAACACCTAGTTGAAATCATTTCAATTTTTAAGGATCTTCGGAAAAAGATCTTAAAGAAACCTATTTTAATTTTAAGTACAACCAATTGACTCCATAATTTTGAGCCCACTGGAAACTGCTTCCAGGGCACAGCCTCACCTCCCCACCCCACTTACGCCACGGCTCTTCAATAATTCCATTCTGTTCCTCCGTGATATTCGAAACAACATATTATAAAGACAGTCGTATGTAGCATATTTAGTTGCAACAATTTGGATTTGAAGAAACATGTATCACCGTACGAAAACAGAGCTAATTGGCATTCATTTAGGAATGGAATTGGGCCGAAAATTTAAAATACATTTTGTTGTACTCTAAATTAAGAAAAAGGGTCACAACTGAAAAATTCGAGTAGTAACATGATTGCTTTGTCGATTACAAACTTCCGTACACACACACACACACAAACACCAAATAAGACATTTATCACTGATAAACATTATTTAAAAAATATCTTGCATCCTTCTATTTTTTCCATTATTCATACATCACTCTAATATGATTTTGAAGTACTGTATCGACGACCCACTTTTTAATATTAATCCTCAGTTTTACGATACAAAACGAAACTCGATGGTGTTTTCACAGCTTAAAAACGTACAATCAGTTTTTAAAAGAAAATATTTTTTAGGAAAATGAAAATTCTATCAACGTACCTTTTCATTCAAAATAATTTTTCTCTACTCTCATTACAGCAATTAAAAAAATAAATTGATTTTCCCACTCCATGATAACAGAGGGAAATCTATGATTTTCAAGGTCATACTCAAAAGAAAATTTCTACTCAAAATTATTCAAACGATTAATAATTAATCTGTATCCTATTTCATTTTGGAATGAGGAAAGACAAAGGGTTACCAGATGTCTTCGTGGGAAAGAAAAATTAAAGCATGACCTTTTGTATATCATTCATTGTTGAAAAGGATTATCTATTTTTTTCACTGTGCTTGTGTATAATTCTTTGAACAGCTACTGTCGTATTATACATATATATTTTTTCCTTTCATACTAGTCGATGCTTGGAGATAGTAGACTTGCAAATTAGCAAGAAATGTCCTAAATGGGACATTTCAGATTGAAAGATTTAAATCCAAAATTTGCAATTCTATGTAAATAAAATAGTATTAATATATATATATATATGTGTGTGTGTGTGTGTGTGTGTGTATATACAAACACAAACAAGTGCAAAAACTAATTAAGAAATTAGTTTTTTAATCAAAATAAATACTTAAATTAAAGAAGTAATATTTAAGATGAAGTAAACTTAGGAAATGGACACAACACGATTAACAAAAATTCTAAAAAAGATTTAAATATGAGAAAAAACCTTCAGAAATTCGGTGAATGCGCTAATGCAGCAGTATAACCGAAAAGTGAGAAATACTAACAAAAGAAAACAAAACCATGCCATAAATGAAAACCAAAACAACAGAAAGGGAACAGATCACCAACATTTAGGACGCGTCATCAGCGAGGGAATTCGCGAACGGGCGTATATATCAATGAATTCGCTGTTTTTTAATCACAAACTCTATCAATAATGCTAAAAAGAGACTTTGTTTCCCCGGAACACCGAACAAGACCATAATTTGAAATAAGGAAACAAAGCTAAGAGATAAGAGTCCAGTTGAAAAAGTAGAAATAGAAATAATAAAAATAATCAAAAGATCAGGTCCATTTGAAATAAAACATATGAAACCCAACCTCATAACCAACAAAGCAAAACAAGAATGAAGAAAAAAGTGTCAAAACTCACTCAATAGTCCACTAGAGAAGAGACAAAGGAAACAGACGCCAACGCACGCGGCACAAACCATCTTTTAAAAGTGCTAACGTGAACACGTTTCATTTATGACATGGTTTTGTTTTCTTTTGTTAATATATATATGTATATATATATATATACAAAATTTTAGTAACAGTTCAGCAACTATATGCATAAGAGTATTTCTAGAAAATTAACTTATATAAATGATTCTGCAAAATAATACACGATTTTGTAACATATGCTGCTTATATGATGATGGTGGTGGAAAAAGCTAAAATTTGAGCCCCTGAAATATTTTAATTTTTTTAGAAATTAAAATGTTTAAAAATAATAAATTTTATTAAAAACAGATTTTTATGATGTAAATGACGTTTATGTATTCTAGTATATCTGCATACAAAATTGCATAACTTTAAGTCGAAATCGCAAAAAAATAAAAGAAAATAAAAAATAAATAAAACCTTACAGATCCCTTCGTCCCTTAAGAGCTTAAACATTCCTTGAAGAATTAAAACGACAGCGTATTTTTGTTTTTTTATTCTTATTTATTATGTAATGCTCAGCTAATGTGTATCTACGGCGGGGAGAGTATTGTCTCTATGTTACTACAAATCTGTTGATTAAAGAAAATCGGAAATGAATATAAAACTTAAATGATTTTGAAGATCCTAATGAAATTATAATAGACATTTTGGGATTGTTGACAACAGTTTTCCAGTTGTTACATTTTACTAATATAGACTCATTTCTGTGTTATTATTCATATTGCAAATTTTCTGTATGAACAGTCGCGGAAAAAAAAGGATCCACCCAGCATTATTTCTCCGCTAATCATCTACACTATTAAAATTCGACTGTAGGCATGTATGTGTGTATATCCGGTAAAATGTAGATCATTACTTTGAAAGTAACTTTTAAAGTGGGAAATAATTTAGAATGCTACTACCAACATTTAAAGGCAAGCAGAGAACTTTAGTAAGTAAATGTGGAGACGAGACCTTTCAAGTCGAGAACACAAAATGTCAAATATCTCCCAATCTATTATTCATATATTGACCAAAATTAATACCCTCGGGTATTTTTTCATGATAAATTTATTTATTGAATGAAAAATGGTGTTGCCATTGTGAATTCTAAAGTCACTGCCTTTTTAAATATGTAGATGACACCTTAAGAGAATTTCAACCTTAAAATCTTTTAGTATACGTTATTTCCTATAAAACGGTATAATTAGTTTTATAAAGCATTGATTAGCGGCGTAATAATGCTGGGTGGATGCGTTTTTCCCCACAACTGTACATAGTTATTTTAATCACCACACAACATGATAGAAATATAATGCGCGTTCCACACAAATTAAACGCATAAACCAAAATTAGAATATCTATCTGCGTGCAGAATTTCTTAAAATGTCCTTCAAACACCTGTTGATATGATTAGTCGAAATTAAACAGACTGGAACTGTATGAAGCTCAATTTTAACAATTTATCATCTCTTCATACACTCGATACTAAGGCGCTTATGGTTTCTGTTCCATTGTAGAAATATGAAAGTGGAGCTATTAAAAATAAACACACTATGGAACTTATAAAAATAGAGAAAGACATCATTTTATCTAACAGATGGAGCTGAAACATCAAATTCAGAAAATCAAATGGAATCTTATCATTTTCCCATCGACCTTTCAAACGATGAATAATTTAATTTAAATTTTTGTTTCCACCAGCCAAGACGTAAATGTCCAAGCTTTATACAAAAGAAATTTTATATATATATCTAACTTTGCTTACCTTAAATCAAAAACTTTTATATATAAAGTATTTACTTTAAAATAGTGGTAGAACTATTATAGACAAATCTATTCGTTTTTAAATTTTTGATTTTATTTGCGTTCTTACCTGTATAGCATTTTTTGAAAAATGAATACAGATGGAAATAATTCTAAGAAAAATCTATTGAAGAGATATTTACCGAATTTTTCGTAAAAAATTCGACAGTGTTCCAAATCAGCCTCGTACCGGCGTTAACTCTAGATTAATGACGTTCTAAATTGATGAAGATGGAAGTGCAAAGAGTAAAATTGCCAATAAACTTATAAATTAACATATGAAACCTTTTTTTGAGTTGAGAGGTTTTACCATTATTTATTGAGATTATGTTAAATTTTCACTTAAAAGTTTTTTATTACGAAACTTTTGATATAATAGAAAAATATAAATAAAAGGTGCTTTTCTTATGTGTTATATTTGAAAAAGAATTTAAAATGTGAACAGATGTCTTAATGAATCGAAATAAGCTCATACATATACGAATAAAAATGAAAAAATATATACATTAATCTTTTGCTCATAGACAGTATATGAAATCTCTAAACATAGAAGTAAAACTTTTGCTAATACAGATAATATCATACAAAACCCTTAGTGTCTAGTATATTTAATAATATTCATATTATGATTCATTATACAATTGCATGCCTATTTAAAAATTTATTAAAGCAAATACACTAAGAAATGAATTATACGAAGTATAAGAAATTGCTAGATAAATTTAGAATTTAATGTTAGGAAAGTAAGAATAGAGAAGATAATAGGTGTTAATCATATGGTTTTATGATTTTTTTTTATTTATGCAAGCTAACAAGATGATCGAAACAAATTTAATGCACAAATGATCAAATTCATTCCATTACATACTTTTGTTTAACCATCAGTAGTCAGAAAATTATTGAGATGCTGATAATTTAAAATTTTATCTCTTAAAACCGAAACATGAATTTCACTTTTCTTAAAAATAATCCATAGATATGAAACTTACAAGCATTTCTTTTGTCAAGGATATATATGCTAATTTTATTCTTCAATATTTTAACCTCAAGAAAAAAAATATAGAGAGACGCAGAATAGATTTTAAACGAGGAAAAACATGTTATTCGACAAAATGGTTCCTTATATAACAATTCTCCTATATTTTGCTTTATACTTTTTAAACAGAAAAAAAGCATATCTCGTAGTTCGTAAATTTTAAATTTAAATTCAGTTCTAAATTTCGCATATCTAAAGGGTCAAATGCTTCTTGTCTATGTTTGTAATGGGAATATCCTACGCCAAATGTAAAGACTATTCATAATGCGTCCGGTTCAACACAAGCCACACTTGCATGACACATTACCATCATGCTGACAGTTACTTAGTTGCTACTTCAAATTCGAAGACAAACTTAGAGTTGAAGTTAAAATAGAAGCATGCAATACATGTGCAGTTTATTTTACTTAATCAGAAGCTAACGTAAAATTAAAATTATATGGGATTTCCGTAATATTTTCCATTACATTTCATCAACCTCTTAAAACTTTGCTGTAAAACAATTCTGCCTTTTGTAAATAATCAAAAACTAATTTATACGATTATTTTCATATTATTTTCTGACATGCCATATTAGCACATTTCTTCAAAAGACTTAAAATTTGTTTAATACCTAATGTCACACTAGCCTTAAAACTCTCGTCAAGCTCATACCAAATCTCCTGAATGCAGATTTCAATGCAATATTTGCTGAATGCACAATAAGTTAGTCAGAGTACAATGATTACAATATTCTCTGGAGAAATCAGAGTATAGTTCATATTATTAATTTCCATCATTATCTCAAATTTAGATAGATTAGTAGACATTCTGGAAAGGTTGTCATTTCCATCATTACGAACTATATACACTAGGATGGTCTACTCATTAGCACTCAGAAAACGCGTGTAACGTTATAGAGTTATAACGAAGGTTTCGGACAAGTTTTACGATATTTCAATGTTTGTCTTTCATTTGGCGCAAATTGGCTTGTTAAAATATTTTCGAGAATTTATCCGTGCAATGAAAGATTCTTTAATTTTCAACACAAGGTGAGAAAAATCAATGTTATGCAGAATTCATTGATAAATATTTCCCAATGAATTCAAAATTATATTTATTTATTTATGATAAATTCTTGATTTAATTGAAACCTCATTTTAAAAAACCTTTTTTCTTCAAATAGAAATTTGAAAATCAAATACTTCAATTCCGCTATTATTAAATTATTAAAAATTAATTGGAAAGAGATATTGAAACGGTATTGATGTAATTACTAATCATGGCAAATTTGCAGATTTTTTTATGTTTCGTTTATTTCTAAAATGATTAGAGAATGAAAATAATTTATATATTATATTGTTCTTTTTATGTTGATCGAGAGTAAAGTCGTTTAAATTAAGTTTTACTGAGTTATAGATCGATAATTAAAAATGCCCTCAGTACCGTTTAGACTTATTAAAGAAGAAATGTTAATTAAAATTTATATTGTGGTAATGTGATGATATTTGAGTATGCTCATCCGGCACATAGAAAATAGTTGAAATGTTCTTTATAAAATTTCTATACCTATCTCCTTTACAAGTTCTATCTATTTCAAGCATTAAAAATAACCATTATTTTAATTATTTTGTCTGGTGGTGTTTTTTAAAGGAAACTAAAAGGTTTGGTTTAGTAACCTCTTTGATATCCATCGATTAAATTATTTCAGAGAATCGTGCCTTTTATAAATAGTCAGTTAAAGGAAAGAAGCAATTATATCAGAAATTTTTCTCCCGTCATCATTAAAGAAGAATGAAATCCTGCAATAATATCAAACACATAAAAGCATTATAGATTATTCAAGATATTCATTTATGAGAATTTTTAAAATTTTTAGCATAGCATTATTATGTTTTACTTATCATTACTTCAATTACCCGTGCTCGATTTTTTATATGACGTCAATTTACATGGAATGTTGGAAAGAAGAGGATGATTTTAATCACTAGAAGGAAGTGTTAAAATTTTCAAATGTCCTCCAATTGGTGAATGTTTTCTTTCAGTTATAACAGGACCGGCACAGAAATTTAAACATATTTTTTCGAATTTATATTCCCTCACCGGTGGTGGAGGATGAGCAATAAATATTTATGATTAATCAGTATAAAATTTCAATAAATTTATTTATTTATAATTAACTCAATATTTAATTGAAATTTCTTTACAATAATCTTTTCTTTTCCAAACAGAAATATGAAAAACAAATACTTGATTATTCCATTATTAAAAAATAATTGGAAAGATGCTTAATCGGTAATGATGAAATTATGGATGATAGCGTAGTGGAAGAATTATATTTTTTACATTTACCTCTGTGATTTTTATTAAATGAAAATTATTTTATATTAAGATAAATTTGAAGGTATATCGAAAGTCAAGTTATTTGAAGTATTTTTTACTGATTTATAGATTGATATTTAAAAATGCCTACTGTAATTTTGAGTGTTATTGAAGAAGCAGAAGGTTTAAAATTCATTTTCTCATAATGCAATGATATTTGCATATGCTCATCCGGTACACAAACTACGATTCAAATTTTCTTTATAAAATTTCTTCGTCCTTCTCAATTATGAGTTTATTAAATGCAAAATTCCAAAATTTTTTATGACAAATATAACTATTCAAGAAAGAGACACCTTTTTCAGGTACCACGGGGATTGCCAATCAAAAGAATGTTACACATTTATACCAAATCGGATGATGTTTTAGAAATGTGTTGCTAGACATTTTTCATTAATTAAAAACGCGTATTAAAAAGTTTTGATATTCACATTTAAGTTGTTCTAGATCCGAGTCCCCGTAATCATTCGAGTGGCTTTGATCCGTGAATACATTAGCAGACGAGACATCAAGATCGAAATTATTTTTCGATCGATTATTAATTAGATCGAAATTATT
>BGPR01000943.1:23272-91865 GCA_013235015.1 Araneus ventricosus
AGATCGAAATTATTTTTCGATCGATTATTAATTAGATCGAAATTATTAAATTAATATATATTTTTCAATTTCGGAACTTCTACATGTTGAGTTTCTATGCTGTCTGTGTATTGTGTTTTTTAGAACCCGAGAGAGAACCGTCACTTCCTTTTTCTCTGTGGGCATTCAATATCGTATCGGATAGTGACAACATTCCAATCTCAAAACTTATGGCTTTGACTATGGTAACATCCGAAATTTCATTAATAATACGGATCATATAATATAAATGAGAACTCTAATTTACGTTCAACAAACCAAATAAAAAATCAAAGCCTTAAATAAAAGTAATGAGCAAAACACCCATCCAATTTTTAAACTTTTCTTCGTTAAAAAGTTGAAAAAGGTGTAGAATTATTTAAAATACTGGTAAATACAATTAAAAAGACAAACACATCTTATTGTTTGGTTTTTATGCAATTATGAGTCAATATGCGGTTATTTTCAATTAATAATTATTCTTTCTATTAATGTTTTGAAATGTATAAAGCAACTTTTGAAAAAAAATTCAGATGTGAATGATTTTAAAGCAAGTATATATTAACAAAATTTACTAAATTATTTAGTAAAAAAATTGTGAAATCATCCTTATACCAGATTTAGAATAATAAATATTGCATAGTATAATAACTTTTCAACTGATGAGTGTTCAAACATTGCATTATAGTTTCATTTATTTCAAAATACAAGTTGCAACAGAGAGTTGGCCGTTAAGAAAAGTAAATTGCAGAACTTTCGCAAAAATTGGTTTAATATCATAATACACTAAGTGGAGAGTCAGCAATGTAACATTTCTTTGGTTTATTAATTTTATTATTATTTAAATCTTCATCTAATATATTTCAATATTAAATATCGCAACATGTCTCGTGTCATATGCGCCGTATATGATTATGGGCTTGCCGAAAGAGTCCGGATACTTTGGAACATAAGGTTAAGTCAAACCAATTGGTTTACTTTTTGTTATTTAATTACATGTCTTAAGAATTAATTAATTCTGAAAGTATAAAACAGCCGAATGACATATAAATCTATCCCAGAATGTCATGCGCAAATTTTTGTCGCTATCGTTCACCGTTTTGAAAGAGTTCTTGTGACCGACATGCAGACACATGTATTTTCTGCTTTGTATTATAGTTGCGTGGCAATACACGAGTGTTGTAACATAATATTTGATAGTTTGGGAAAAGAAATTGCAGAAATGAAGCGACCATTTTCATATCAGCTTAGTATCCTAAAATGAGAGTCACAAATCAACTTTCGCTTTAGTCCATTTAATTAATTATTATTTAAAAAATCTAAATTAAATCAATCTGAAATGTCTTAACAACTTTCGGATTCATATGTGCCTTTCATCAACTATTGTCCTGCATTCAACCCACTTGATTAATTCTAACTTAATTAAATCATTTATTTAATCTTAATTAATATCAAGAGTAAATAAATTATTTATAAGACATTTAGGAGTTCAGGGAGAAATCATCTGATTCTTTAAGTTCTTGGGAACTGAATAGCTGCATCCTTCTTCTCTGTGATTTTTTAAACAACATGCTATGCATGTAGTAACATCTTTACTCATAATAAAAGAGTATGTCGTGTCTATCTGAGCGTTTGTGCTGGTGCTCTACAGGACAGACCTCTAGACCCAAAAGGAAAGAAATTTGGCACAAATATAATTTGGAGGGTGAGAATGTGCACCTCGGGGCCGTTTTCTTGAAATTTTAATTAGAATTGAACTTAATTTAAAATTAAGCTAAATTTAGACGTTTTTCCTTAATGATAGGGGTTTGGTTTTTGCGAAAATAACCGGTTTTCGGTTATTCTGGTTTTTTTCACATCTAGTTTAACTTGGTGGTTATAGCTGCTCAAAATAAGCGATTTTTAAAATTAAAGGTTTTAGATCCTTTTTATAGAAACAAACCCCATTTGTAGAGAAATTTTTTTATTAAACTTATTTCTACAGGAAAGCAATTCATTCACTAATACTTATCTGTTCATAAAGATTCTTTCAGTCATCCGCCAACAAACAGATGCCACGAGGAAGCGGTTGTCGTTCATTGGCCTAAGATCTTGAAATTCAAAGATTCAAAATTTCGAAAATTTTAGACTAATGGAACCTAAAATCGAGCCTATCTAACGAACCGGTTTTGTTAACTGGTTATTGAATTTAAAAAATTAAACGTTTATAACAGGAGCAAGAAAAACAGATTAAAACTGGCAATCGAAACGAAAAAACTGTTTTCGGTTAAAGACCGTAGGTTTTTTCCATTCCTACTAAATAGCTTGCGAAAATATTACAGCACATATATTTTTTTACACCATCTGAAAATTTAAAACATTACCTTTACAATGATATCAATTAAGTTGATTTCTTTTTTTCCTTCAATTTTGAAAAATATTTAAATATATTTTTTGGCATAATTTACAACAATACTTTTCATTGTTGCAGCTCCTTTAAAAACGTTTTCATTGTTTAAAGAAATATTTAATTCTGTGTATTTCTTCCAATGTTAAAAGCTAAGAAAATTTCCAACTGGACGTTACTTTCTGCTTTTATTTCATCAATTTTCCGATCAAATGTCTAAAGAAAGTCTTCAAGATAGTAAGGATGTAATGAAATAATCCAGTAAACTCAAAGATTAACACTGTTATGTTTTAATTTTTTATGAGCATATTTTAAGCCAATTAGCATGCTGCAGGACGTAAAATGTGCCGCGCCAAATTAATGTTGAAATCAAATGCTCATTTTACGTTAACGTAGACCTAGAACAGAATAAGTGCAAGGCAACGAAAAGTACGCGGGTCAAATGTTTACAGCAGTTTGAAGCTAAAAACTACTTTGCTAAGGAAAGCAATGAATAAAAAATTATGCATAAGCGATTCAGTTGAAATTTTATTTCCGGCTATGAAATTCGTTTTAAAATAATTTCAAATAACAATGTTCATATTATCACGAGCATGAAGTAAACAACCAAGCAATCAACTTGTATCTAAAAGAAGAAATCTGATTGGATGAACTGAAAGTCTTCCCAGAATTCTGTTGTTTATTTTGAAAATTCATATTATTTTTATGCATGACTGTTTAGCATTTTGCTCTTGTCTTGTGTATATTTCTTTAGTTGAGTTTCCTAAAATAAAAATAAATATTTATACAAATTAATCAATCTGATTATTTCGACATGACATTTTGGTTGAGGCTCCGGGTAAATTCTTTGGATTTAGTTATCAACATTACTGACTAATACGGAACCCCGACGAAGCCAACGAATTCGCGATATTAATCCCAAGATCGGTTTGACTATGTGTGTCGAGACCGCAATTTGAGAGGCTGACTAATCTGACAACACTCTCCTCTGCAAGTGATGAGGGGTTCCAGGCAATAATTAAAAGAATTTTCAGACAGGAAACACAACTGCTATTACCTCAGGCAGCTACCTGCAACAAAGTTAGTGAAGAACTTTTTGAATCCATAGTTAGTGAAGATATTCAAAATTCTTTAGCCCCTCTGTCAGGAATGGACGGAAACCGGCGACTCAGGAACGAACCATATCGTATTGAAAGGTCGTCTAATGCAACCCAAGCACAACCTCAGCAACAACATGCTCCTGAACGGGAAAGAAGAACTGACTTATGGCGTACTTCTGATGGCAAGCCTATTTCTTCCCATTGTGGACGGTCTGGACACATTCAAAGTTAGAGTCGTGATAGACGACATGCCATCACCGAAGCACGATCCGCAACAGAAGAAAATCGTTCCCAAGCTTGGAAATCTGAGTCCGTCTCCCTTTATGGCCGAAATAATGAAACTTGCAAACTATGATATCGCGGTTAATCCCCATTTCCTAAACGTAATTTTACTTCTCGCCGTTCTCTCGATCTTCTTCGCGTCGTTCAAACCACTCTCCTGTTGCATTGAGAGAAGAAAACTATTTCTTGCGACCCATGGCGGAGGTATGGCCGCAGAGTGTGAAAATCATCCGACGTATGCGACAGCAATAATTACATATATTTTGTTACTTCACAATCGACGGGAAGACTGTTAAAGCTTTGAACGATTCTAGTGAAAACTTTTCAGAAGTGTTCGAAAAACTGCGACTCCGTTTAGAAACGCCTATTTTTATTAAAACTGAAATTAATTTTCGAACTGCTAGTGGAAAATTAGTATATGCAAGTGGTACAAGTGTTTTAAGAGTAGAACTTGAAACGCATGGAACTTAAAACTGTTTAATGCAAACATTGGATTTTCTAGCTTTTCCTGACTGTAGCCATGATTTGATCTTAGGAAGGAATTTCTTCAAGACAACGGAGGCTGTAATAGATTGCGGCTCGGACGAAATGCAAATAGGAGGAGCCTCATCAATCTACCCGCGAACAAAACAGTCAATTAGCTTTTTATAAGCCGACAAGGACTACATCATTCCTGCCCATTCCGCGAAAGAATAGCTATTAACAATGAGCCGAGTCGACGAACTTGCGGATCTGTCAAACTGATAGGGAAGAAAGAACTTAAAATAGACAAGAAACTAATAATACCAGCGAGAGTTATAACTCTTTGTGAAAGTCGCGGAAACCTTTGAGTATCTAATTTCTGGTCATACCCAAAATTATACCTGAGGGCATGCAGTTAGCGACCATTATTGAAGATAACCAAATCAGTATTTTAGCTGAGAACGAGGAATCAGCGTATACTGTGAAGAATAAAGAGGCTCAGCAGTTTGATATATTAGAATATCGATGAAGCACAATGCATAGACTTGTTAGCTTTATTGGGGCACCATTCGAACTACTTAGATTTTAAGAGCATAATATAAATACTGGCGGTAACCTTCTAATCAAATTGAAGGCATATCTTGTGTCTTATGTAGAAAGGTGTATAATTGAAGATGAGGTAGATAAGATGTTGTGACATGTCGTTGAAAAATCTGTGAGTCACTCGTCTTTCAATGTGGAACTGGTCAAAAAGAAGGATGTAACATGACGCTTCTTCATGAACTATCGCCGACTCAACAAAATAACGGAAAAAGATGCATATCCATTACCAAGAATAAACGACGAGTTGGATAGTCTCTTCGGAGCAAAAATTTATCCTCAGCATGGATTTAAAATCAGTTTATTGGCAAATTGAAGTGGATAAAGATAGAGAGAAGACGGAGTTTCTTACACCAGACGGCCTGTACCAGTTTAAAGTTACAGTCTTCGGTTATTCAACGCACCGGAGACTTTTAAAAGAATGGTGAGTAATCTTCTGAAAGGGATGAAATGGAAGATTTTCTTATGGTATCTAGAAAATGTCATTGTTTACGGTAGAGCTTTGGAAGAGTATCTCGTTATGCTAAGAGCTATGATGAAATATTTACAAGATGCTAGATTAACTCTTAACAATCGGAAATGCCATTTTGGAATGAAAAATTTGATAATTTTAATGTCTAAATTTAACTGCTTCTTACATTTTGGTGCCCAGGGAAAGTACTGTTCGTATGATTCGGCTTTATGATTGAGACTTATGATCTTATGACTGAAGTTCTCTGAACACTTAATTTGATCTTCTTGTTCTGATACAAGAATTACAACTCTAGTATTACTATGAAACTTCACAAATTCGAACGTTTATAATACGAATACATTTCGAACTAGATTTTTTTCTCCTTTGAATTTCGTATGAAGATAATAATAAAATATGGTGTAATTAAAATTTGTGTTGTGATGTTCGAATTTGTGTTTTTAAAGAAAACAAAAACGAAAGATACGATAGAAAACGATGAAATTTTAATTTTTAAATTTTTGCATTTGAGGAAAAAGAAAGTTTTCAGCTATTGACACGTAGCTACTATTATCTGAAACAATGATTTTAATTTGATTGAGTATTGAAGCTATACACCAAATCATGATGTACCAAAAAATTTAAAAAACAGCTGTGGCATATTTATATCTCTACTAATTATAAAGAGTAAGTGTGTCTGCATTCTGCAGAGCAGACCACTGGGCGTAGAGATAAGATATTTGTATCAAACAGAAATCTGGAGAATGGTATGTGTACTTTTTGAAAATTTAAAAAAAATATTTTCTTTGAAACTAATTTAAAATCCGTTCATTTTTTAAACTAACTTTTTGTCAGTCGACCAGACTAAAATATATGATTGTGATAGAATTTTATAATCCTAATACATGTTAATTCCAAATACATGTTATAAACTACATCCGTTTAACTAAAAAATGGCAGTGAAACATCACATTTAGAAAATAAGATGGAATATTATCATTTTTCCCTCAACCCTTCAAATGATGAATACTTCAGGTTCCTTCGATCGCAAAGAGAATTGCTCAGAATTGCAATTTTCAACCCCCTCATTTTCATTTATATTCCTTCTCATCAAATCATAGTCGCAGAACAAGACAATAATAGTGTCGCGGAAGGTGAGGACAGATACTATCTCAAAGAAGATGATGGAGCCTCCAATGTAACAAACAGGCCTTTTATTTACAACACACTAAAACCAATATTCACTCGACATACATACTAGTTACAGATAAGCTCAATAACTGAATCCGCTGATGGCTGAAGTGAGATCCGTGGCAAAAGAGCTGTTATGTGCAGGTGCGAGCGAGCAACCAAGCAAGAATGACGAAGCTAGTGGTGCTGGGAAGCATCCAAATATATGCAACATCGCCACCGACGTCACCTGGTACAGCAGGAGCGCCATCTACAATATCAAATACTTTCCACAAATAGAGTAGAAAAACAACCAAGTCAACAAAATGAAAAATAAAGAAGAAAAATTAACATAAAGTGTGATAAATGTTTAGCGGTCAAAATTACCTTCGTCAGTCTTTCTAGGTATAAACATTTATAGTGTCTATAAAACAAATAATTTTTATTTAACATGATTTTAGGAATAATTCGGAATAGTCAATGAACGAATAAGAAATTAATTAAATAACTAAAGAAAATATGAAAGGTATGAAATTCATTTAAGGTGAAAATGACCTCTGCCGTCTTTCCAGTGTTAAACATCTGGTTTCGTTGTATTGTAATTTCTATAATTTGTCATGATCATATAAGTACAAATAATAACTTTTATTTTCGTTTACCAGCCGGGATATATGAATCCAAGCTTTAAATAAAAGGATGAAGGTACCATACAAACCCGAAAGATTTTGCTGGTGCAAAGTTTATAAAGAGAAAGATTTCTTTAAAATAGTGGTAGAACTTTTTATTATGCAATTATGAATCATTAACTCGTTTGTTATAATCAATTAATAATGATTCTTTCGATAATGAAATTTGGGTATAAAGATAAGCCTGACTTAACACCGGGACTAACATTTACTCAATGCATTTTCCAACTTCCTACATCGATAATCACTCTTACGACTCACCTGCCTACAGCGACATTTTTACCTCTTCAAAAAGAAGGTACAGTACAATCTTAATTTTTTTAAAGACACCCTATAGCCATGTCTAGCAATTGAAATATGCATATATGTTTGTTGCCTCTAACTCCTGGTGTGCACAAACCTGTTCATACGCATTTAGCATTGCTAATTGACCACTTATTCCTGAACTTCGCTTTTGATGTGTTATTGCCCTAAATGGAGGATGGCGCGGTGTAAAACATTAGCATTTGAAGAAAACTACAAATAATTTCGGAAATCGATCAAGAAGTTTATCAAATTGCTGTTGCTTAAAAACTATGGTATTTTGGACATTATAAAAAGGACATTTTGGAGGGTGGGGAAGAACAAAGCAAAGTGGATAGCAAACAGAAGCTTGACCTTTCATTTTGAAGTTCTTAAAAATATCTATTTATAAAATAATCGGTCTATAAGCTAGTATATTTTATATCTTTATAAAATAGAGTTTTATAACTGAGATTATTTAAAGTATAAAACAATAAGCGCAATAAAATATGCTAGTATGTTAATCCCTTGTGCTCGAAAGGCTACTCGTAGTCTCATTCTAGTGCATAATTTTGACGTCTTTTCATTTCGATGGTTAAAAAAATGTTTGGAAAGATAATAAAAACTTTAAAAACAAGCAGATTAATTTTTCACAAAAAATGAATTTATACAATATAATATTTAAAATTTCGAAGGTATAAAATGATTTCGTGAAATCGATGAATATTTGGCGTTCAATTACTTTTGGGAGTGCAAAGTGTTAATGCATATACATAAACACTGAAGGCACAAATCCTCAAACTGTCTGTAACGATAACTTGCCCATAACAATATATATTATAGGTCCCTAAAATAGGGTTATTAATAGGTTTTATTGTATTAATGTTCTTTAAAGTATAAAACAAATTTTTAAAATTTACACCGATGTGAATGATTCTAAGACAAGCCTATTCTATCAAAATTTACCAAATAATTTCTTTACAAAATGTCAAATCAATCTCATATCAGCTTTAGAATAATAAGGCTATTATTATTAGAATTTTATAACCGTTGATGGTGCGAATTTTTCATTTAAAATAATCATATAAATTTCATTTCATTTAGTTAAAAAAGAGTCATGTAACAAAGTAGGTTTAATAATTGTAGCTAACTGTTTTCTATCTCTAATTATTAACTGTATATATTGTTGTATCCACGCTATTCAAACATGGAGCCTGTAACTCTTAGCACGTGTAACTGAAGACCTCAAGATCAGCCAAGTTAAACTCAAGAGGCGTAATCCGTTAACTGATGTAGAGCACACTGCTACATTTTCTCTTTAAAAAGACGATATGGAAAAATGACAAAAAACAGAGAAAAAGTCACTTTGTGATATCGAGTCTAATTTCACTCACTATACACTCTGCTGTATACTCACTGCTAAATATATGCATATAGTCTTCTAACTTTCTTTTCTCAATATAGCACATCCGTAGAAAAAAGCATTGCAGTCATCAAAAATATGAACCTACAGATTTTTACGATTTTCCATTTTGTAGAATTTCTTAATTCCGAAATAACCACTTTCGGAATTGGGGATATTTGTTTGTATGTGAACAAGACATTTTTTCAAAAATTCAACGATCAAGAATAATGATATTTGGTATCCACACAAAAATTGCATATTTGAATCAAATTTTTGATTTAATTCGTCAAGGGGAAGACTTGATGTTCCATGATTTATATCAAAACTAAGCAAAAGATATATATTTTACTCAGATATTTTTACATGCATTCCATGATATTTTCACTCACTTCTAAAGATAATACCTATACATATATGAATGTACTTTTAATGTTGATGGCCCCCTAAAAAAACAAGGACAGTAGAAAAAACTAAAGAAGAAATATACTGAGCTCGCAAAACGCATCATTACAAACAAATATCATCTCAAAGCACTAAATATTCTCTCCTTAAATGAAATATTACATTTAAAGATACAAAGTAATATTAATATGGATACGAAACTTCAAACGCAGTTATAAATCCAAATACATCCGGAAGCGAATAAAAACAAGCAATACACTAACGAATACTAAAATAAGGAAAGTAAAGTTAACTTCATTCATTATCGTTCATTGCAAAACATAAGATGCATTTTTTACACAATAGTAATAACAAAGCTATATAAAGTACTAATAACCATTTTTCATCCATAAAAAATACAACAGAGCAATAAATCTAGATTAGAATTCAGAATATTTTCATTTTCATATTCGATTTTTTGCATCTTTCTGACTAATGATTTATCACCTCACCATATATTACACTGGACAACAACCATTTTGTTGCCCGTATGATTTTAACTGATTCTTATGTACTTTCACGCTCTGAATTCGAAAAAGCAATCAGAATTTGTCTATGACCCTCCAATTTTATGCAACATGAACTCCTACTAAAACCTCTGTCAACTCCTTTCTTTTATTTGAATCAATGTCGTCGCCAGGATATTTTTTTGTTGCCTTTGAAATTTTAACTGATAATGGTGTTTTCATGATCACTGAACCAAATATAATCTCGAAAAACCTCTATAACACACTGTTTTTCAGTAACACTACTCGTAATTGCTTACAAGTACATAGAAAATGGCATTGAAATATGTCGGATCTTGTGTCAAAAATACTTTCTGAAAAAATTAATTACCGGCCAAGAAGATAATGTTTGGGTTTGAAATGCTCTTACAATTATAATTTTCATAAATAAAAGGCTGCATGTCAAAAATTATAACAGACGTTTTTGGATCGAGAATCCTGCAACGCAAATACAATTCAATGCATGAGCCACTTTGTAAGGACAAATGTTTCTGTTTGGCAGCACGTGGAAATTTTTGCCAAGATGGTGATGTGATATTTTGTAATGATGTTGACTCGTTGTTTAAGGCTCTAGAACTACAACATAACCCTCAAGAATGGCGTTTGTTTATAGACTCTTCAAAGGTCAGCTTAAAAGCAGTTCTGTTACACAATGGTAACACGCAGCCTTCAATTCCTGTAGAATGTAGCCATTCGTATGAAAGAAACACACGAAACCTTGAAGCATATGTTATCCAGTATTGAGTACAGCAAGCATTCTTGGCATATATGCCCCGACTTGAAAATGATTGCCGTCTTAGTTGGATTGCAAGCAGGCTATGCCAAGTTTTTTTGCTTTTTGTTTCAGTGGGACAGTAGGAACAGAAAAAAAGTACTACATCAGGAAGGTGTGGCCGAAGCGACAGTTCCTAATACAGGGCGTGAAGAATGAAGAGAAAGAACCACTAGTTGCCTCAGAAAAAATTCTTTTGCCTCAATTGCACATCAGATTAGGTTTGAGGAAGAATTTTGTTAAAGCGATGGACTGCGGAGGAAGTGGATTTCATTACTTACGTCTGAAGTTTCCAAGAGTGAGTGAAACAAAAATTATGGAAGGCATATTTGTTGGGCCTCAATTTAGACAACTAATGAAGGATCCGGTGTTTAAGAGTAAACTGACTAAGAAGGAAGCCGCAGCATGGACATTGTTTAAGGAGTTAGAAAAAAAGCTTCTTCGGAAATCATAAAGCGGAAAACTAAGGCAAATCGTCAATAGCTTGCTTAAAGGCCTACAAAAGTATGGGATGCAACATACCGTTGAAAATCCATTTCTTGCACTCTCACTTAGAATTCTACCCTGTAAACCTTGGATCAGTAAGCGACGAGCATGGTGAACGGTTCCATCAGGATATCTCGAATATGGGAGCTCGTTACCAAGGGAAATAGAATCCCAAAATGTTAGTCGACTATTTTTTGGACATTGAAAATGGATATTCCTCAAGCCAAGAACAGACGACAGGCCAAGTACACAAGAAAGTGAAGGTTTGTAACATTTTAATATGCATGTGTAAATATTGCAAGCTGAATACGATTTCCTAATGTATATAATAAGAGTTACTACGTTGCTCAAAAACTATAGGTGATTGAAAAAAACGGTAAACAGATTTGAAATAGGAGCACAAAAATACATAGGTATAACCCTTTCTTTCCCAAACAACATGAAAAAAATTTTTTTTTGATGTCCAGTGTTATGAAAACCAGAAAAAACTGTTGTTCTAATAATAAAGAGAATTAACACGCTCAACATGCTTGATTTGTACTTTTATACTGCAAATAAAAAATAGAGTAAAAGGTTGAAACAGAACAAAATATTTCAAATATATGGAAATTCATAGTAATTACGGCATCTAAAGACATGCTCTGATTACCAAGATATTTTATTTTTGTCTTTTTCGGATCAAAAACCAACTCTTCCGCACTATTTAAAAAGAAGAAATGTTTTTATCATTCCTTATTACATATTACATAACTTAATATATAGCTTTATAATTGTCGGTTTTCAGTAAAAAGTGGTGAAAATTAAGATTGAAGTTACAATTTTGTCTCGCTTATTTTGCATGAACTCATTTTCCCCAAAACGAGGAAATTTTTCTGCGAAGTGGACAATTCAAAATTCGAATTGGAAAAGTATTTCTGCCTTATTTTCAATCACTGATTTTCAGAACAAAATTTAATTTTTCCGCTCCATGATACGACAGAGAAAGGTTTGATCTGCAACAACATACTAAACAGAGATTTCCTAACGACTAATGATTAATTTAGAACTTATTTCACGTTAGAATGAACAAAGACAAAGGGCTGGCAGAAGAGTTCTTAGAAATGAAAAAGATAATTTTATTCCTGATTGCATTATCCATTGTTTAAAAGGATTGGATATTCTTCCTTACCGTCATTGTGTAAAATCTGTTGATTATCTATTGTCCTTGAAGAAATTTCTGTTTTTTTCCATTTCCATCTAGTCTATGTATTTAAGGGAGTGGTTGACTTAGAAGTTAGTAAAAAAGTGCCAAAATAGGAAATTCCCCATTAAACATTTTATCTCTAGATTTATACTTGTATGTGAATAAAAGAGCTTTAAAACATATGCTGTTACATATAATGTGTAATTAATGGGTTCAGATGGGAAAGTATATTTTTAATAACATTCTTCTCAAACAATTTAATTTTCTGCTTTAAATCTATATGAAATGATTCATCTGTCTGAAATGTTACACAAATTATATAAAACTGATAAATAGTTTTTCTGTTATACATAAAGATAAACATGCATATATGTTTTATGTTTCTACATTTTTAACGAATTTAAAAGTCAATTTTAATTCAGAAATTAAAAAGTTTTAATCAATATCCAGAGCGTACTCATAAAAGTATTTCCAGAATATTAGCTTTTATATAAAATTACAAAATAATACATAATTTTTGAATGTCAGTTTTTTATATGACAGCAGAAAATAGTTCATTGGGAAAAAAATTAGAGCGCCTAGAACATTTTAAACGTTTTTAGAAATTAATTTTTTTAAATAATGTATATCGCTTAAAAGAGAATTTTTAAATATAAAAGATATATTCATATACTGATTTATAGTGCACAAAATTTCATAACTTTAAGTCAAAATTTGAAGAAAAAAATAATATAAACCTAACAGACCCCTCGTGCCTGTAAGACCTTAAAAATTCATTGCAGAAGTAACGAGAAACCGTATTTTTATTTCATATTCTTATTTACCATATTTTTTACAGATGATAAGCATATAACGTAGAAATTAGAAATGAATGTACCTTTTAAAATGATTGAGACTTTGTCAATAAAATTATAATATGCCAGTCTGCAACAGTTTTTCCATTGCAACATATTGCTAATCTAACATCATATCTGTGCACTTATCCAAATTGTTTAACTTTTGTAAATACCAAGTTATAGTAATCACAACAAAATATGATAGAATTATAACGGAGTTTCCACAAATTAAACACAAAAACCAAAATTAGGATATTTTTTGCATGTAGAATTTTTTCATTTGTCCTTCAAACTTCTGATGATATGATTAGGAGAAATTAAACAGACTGGAGCTGTATGAAGCTCAATTTTAACAACTTAACACCACATCATACAGCCGATACTAGAGCTCTAATGGTTTCTCTTACGTTTTGCATAGATGAAGGCGCAGTTTATAAAAACGCTAACCTATGCAACATAGATAGAGAGCGAGGGAACGGCTTTATATATAAACTAGCTGTTACCCGCGACTTCGTGCGCGAAGAATTTGAATTGCTACTTTTTTTAAATTTACGAATGTAAATGTTTCGTTATATATAGAAAGGGGAAGTCAAAAGTTCTGACGGTTGATAATACATAATTGGACGACTAATTTAATTCTCTGTTACTGTAAATTACATCATTGTACTCAATGGTATCATCTGCTCTTTGGAATATATCATCCACCATGCTATATGTCATCTGCTTCTACTGTTTAAAAGAATACATAAGACAAAATATACCTTCCTATTATAAAAACTCTGACAACCATATCATATACGTCAATGGACGACCCTGGTTTGTTTATTTTGGATTCATAGACCGTTTTCCGGTAATCTTCCGATTTAAGCAATCGCCAAATCTATTTGGCAACTGTATCAAGCGCCAAGCTGGAAATAAAGGTGAATTAGTTCAAAGTCTAACCGTTGCCTAGCAACGGAGTAGCTATAAATATTCGTTATTTCAAAATCGTCTGCACGCATTTTAAAGTTTTGGAACTTTTAAAAATTAATAACAATCGAAGGGAAAATGTCAGAGAAATAAAATTAGTATCATTGAAAAGGTAAAAATTTGAACTTTAAGATGGTATAAAAATATTTTTTGTCGGACAGTGTGCTCCGAAGTTACGGCGGAAAAACGATTTCGGTTATTTTCTAATTAACTGACTGTTTAATTAACTTTGGGACTTGGAAAAGTTCATAAGTGTCTTCCCCTTCTCTTAAATAATAAGTGTACAAAATTTGGTTGAAAACCGTCCATTGGTTTATGAGGAGATGTGGAACATAGCCACATACATACCCACCCACATACCCACAATGACTTTTATTTATATTAAGATATGAATATACGCCACATATGAAGTATAAAATAGCAATGAAAAACATTACGATGTCGCACAAAATATTTTAAATCAAACTACTGCACTCGTTTAGGACGCCTACATTCAGTTGCATTAAATAAAAATGTGAATAAATGTTGAAAAATTTCCTTTCTCCTCTGAAATTATAAGATACTAAAAATTGGCTACAATTTTATAAACAGATATTTCTTAACAAAAAAAAACTATTTTATAATTAGTAACAGTAGTGAGCTTAATTATCTATAGGCCTCACTGTAAAAATTTGCCGGAATACTATAATATCAAGTTGCTCCACGGTTGGGAAATAATTAATCATATGTCAAAAAGTTAACGTGAGCTTTCATTAAGAAAAACATCTCCCGCCTTTAAAAACTATTAAATATTTTGCTGCCGTCTTGAGAAACAGAATAACCGTGAAACTATCAAATGTGACATTTATTTAACCCTCTGACTCCTAAGCCGGCCGTAACCGGCCATGCAACTGCTATAATAGTGAGGCGGATTTCGCCCGGTTTCTTTTCCGAAAGCGAGCAGAAGGTAGATGGGCTTATGGTAGAGATAAGAGATGAAAGGCCTTCCATTGACATTTGCCACCACGCGTAGTGAGAAGAAAAGGGAAAACGCGGTAGACGAATCCATTTCACCTATCCATTAGTAAACAAACCTCCGTATACAACTCTACTCAGATTTTGAGAACCCTCAGTGGTCAAAGGATTAAATCACTCCATTTCACTCAAAATGAACATAGCAGACTGATGACGAAACAGCAGTGTGGATGCGGCGCGAACTGTATGCTTTTATAAGAAAGACACATTTCGCCACGACTATGGCCTCTATCAACATCCAATACAATTGAAAAGTTGCAGTTTTGTCGGTGACGTAGAATTCACATACGATCAAAAGAAGTTCCTCATTCGTTCGCGAATGAGATAGCTCAAACAATTCGTTCACGAAACAAACGGATTAAAATGTTGAAAGACCGACTATGATGTATTCGTCCAAATGAACGTGTATTCCCATTCACTACTGTCTACTATGGTTTATCCAACCTGAGATAGAAACTTAAGTTCCTTCTTTTCTATAGACATTAAAGAACAATTCAAAGGATTTCATAGAAGCTTTTTTTTCAGATATAAAATATTTGAAGACAAAGTTCGTGTTAAAATAGCAGTAAAATTTTTCAAATGCATGCATGCACATCTAAATCGTAAATTTTCTTTACGTATATGTTAAAAATAAGTACCGATGTGAATGATGACAAGGAAAATTTAATAAAGCAAAATTCATAGAATTATTTCGACAGTCTTTCAAATCAGCGTCATACCGTCGTTAATTCCAATATATTTGAGCTATTTTAAATTCATGCATTTTGATCCATTTCATTATGGATTATATTATAGCAAAACTCAATTTTGTGTCATGATTGTTAGGTCATAACCTTCAACCGATTTGGCGTATTTTTTTAGTAAATCCGTTGCAGTATTTAATTAGTAAGTGTTTTTTAGACTTGAAAACCTCTTTCCGATCGTTGCAGTGATAGTAGGTCGATCGACGAAATAATGTCAGATATGAATCGCTAATAACTACGAGACTAATAATAGGAAAAGAATGGTTGACCCCACAATGGATAGATTATATCCGTAGGAGTTTGTCGCGTAGTATTTTTTGCCTATGATGTCATCAAACCAGTGTAGGCGCATGCGCGTGATTATTATGAATTAGCTTTATGTAAGGTTATAAATAACTGTAGCGTAGAAACGCGTTTAACTAGGAGGTTGATTCTAGTGTCATTTTAAAGATCTTGAGGAGTATTAATAGCACCCAAAGTGAGACAATAAAAATATTTAGTAGAATATGAGTAAAAATCGATATAAATCTGAAAATTTCAAACTAAGCATGTATTTTGATTATAACATGCAGAGCTTTCTTTCGAATTGTACGAAACGTAGAGAATACTTGACAATACGTGAAACAAACTTTGTATTAACATTTCTATTTAAGAGGAAATATGAGCATTTTTAGAAAATAATGTATTACTGAGCATACGCGACTCGTAGTTCTATATACTGTCAACGGATGGCGCCATGCAACGCAACTCTAAAAAAACATAAGAAAGGCTCAATTAGAGTCCGCGCAGTAAATTTCCGAGAAAACGTCAGGATAAAATCATAAAACAAGTATTTCGTATTTATACGTACTTTTATTATGAATTTTTACTTCAATATTTGCGCAGAGTAGTATAATGGTTACAGAATTAGCTTGTGATTTATCTATTCTGTAACCATTATACTACTCTGTGTGTAAATATTGTATTAAAGAGATTGATAATAAAGAGAATGCTCGGTCGCATCAAGTGTAATCAAGGATTCAGGACATAGTAAGATTTTTTGAGCGAAAAAAATTAGAAAAAATTATAAAAATCTCCTTAAAACAGCGCGATTTTTGTCATCTGCGTTATAGCGTTATGGCACTGCTCTTTTTTGCATCAACAAAACTGAGTATAATCTTCTATTAAGGCCACTTGATTTATTCTGGCTAACGAATAGTTAGTCGAATAGAATAGTTCAAATGTTAAGAAAAGTTATTTTCGAACTTTCCTGAGCCGGAGGGAAATCAGCCGACTCTTTTATAGCTTTTAAATATTGAATATTTGAATCCTGCATGTCTGTATATTTTGAAATAACATATTTTACATGTAGTAGTACATAACATATTTTGAAACAGGAAATATGCCTAGAAATGGCCATTTCAAACAGTAGGTAGCTCTTTCATAAAATCTAAATATTAGGTTAAATAGGTCCGAACTTGACATCAATTAAACAAATTAAAAAATATCTCTGTTATATTCGAAATGGTAAAGACTTTGTTATTATTAAAATTATTTATTTTATCTGGAAAAAAATCGTGACAAGATTCAGCCTCAAAATGTTCATTTTATATATCTCTACTTAGTTTTAAACATACAATTTCTTAACTCAATCATTAGTAATCATTTAGTAAATCAACATTTTATATTTTCCCCTTTAGTTTCGAATTATTTAGTTTCCACGGTTTAAAACTTAGAAGAAACATAAAATTAATCTATAATATCCTGTAAAGCATACTAATAGTTGCTAGGATTAAGTCAAACAATTCCCAAATAAATTTCTAAATGGGAAATTAAAATTATTCCAGAAGACGACAGATTACAAATGTCACAAGGGTTGTCAAGCAAAGCAATATTATTTATATTTTACGGAATCGGATGATGCTTTATAAATCTGTCGCCAGACACTTTTCCTTCATTAAAAAAACGAATTAAAGAAGCTTTGAAACTCACTTTAAACTTGCTGAATATCCGAGTCTCTGCAGTCATTAGATAGCGTTGCCCTTGCATTACAAAACGATACGATCATAATCGAAAACTGCTATTTTTTTTATTTATTTCCAAAAATCGAAGCTTCTGAATTGTTTGCTTCGAAGCTTTCTGTCTTCTATGGTTCAGAAAACTCTAGATGGAAAAAAATCGGTTCCATTTTCTCTGTGGGCGTACCATTTCGTATCGAAAACTGTCAAAAATCCAACCCTAAAATTTTAAACTTCTCTAATTTTAACTTTTACTTATTCATACGTCGCTCTGACCAAATAAAAAAAAAATTTCATTTTCATTTCCCAGTTCGGATATAAAATCCAAACTTTATATTTAAAAAAAAAACATGCTTTCTAAACTGCGCGGGTCGCGATTATAAATAAAACTTTTATATAGAAATTTCCTGCATATTAATAGTGGTATAAATTTCATAAACACGTGTGTACTTACCTAAATGTTTTTTATTTTATAAATGTTGTTAATGCATAAAGTATTTCAGGAAAATGAATACAAATCTGATTGATTCTAAGACAAATCAATTAAAGCAAAATTTGCTGAATTATTTCGGTAGAAAATCATCCGGTCGTTTCGAAATAAGTCTCTTGCCGGAAATAACTCGCCGGAATAATAAATAAAAACTGCGCTTATTTCTATTGAGGTTTACGCATTTCATTATAGTTTTATATAACGACTAAAAAAATACTTTTTGAACATTGTTTTAATTTTGATGGCTGACTTTTATGTTATTTTTAGTGCTGATTCTAAAAATGAAATAGATTTATTTCTATCATATAAGGTTTTTTTACAAAGTGATTGCATGTTTTGAAGGAAACAGTTGAACTCGTGAAATTTTGACTTTTCATTTAAATTTCATTAATTCATAAATCCGTAAAATTACATTTATATCCTTGTTCAAGTAATTGTTAAGTATGGGTAGAAAGTTACAAATTCTTTTAGTAACGTTTTTTCTTTACCTCAAAAGTTCTTTTGTCACTTTTCCTCTTGTGAACTTTGTAGGGATTGTCTCTTTGTAGCATCTAGCAGTAGTTGACTATCATACTGACATTCCAATTTCCTTGATATCTCCTCTCCAATTCCTTGATATCTTGGTGAAATCTTTCACCTTGTTCCTCACTAACTGCACCTACATTTTCAGGAAAATAGACCAGGTGCGAATCGAGAAAATGAACTTTTAAGCTCATACTACAGCCTAAAATATGGAAATTTTTTATCATCTCTTCTACAATAGATATGTAGTCTGGGTCCTTTTTCTTTCCAAGAAAGCTAGTAATAACTAGTTTGAAAGATTCCCAGGCTTTTCTTTTGTTTGTTTCCATTTTAGTCTCAAAATTTTCATCTTTTATCATTTTCCTGATGTCTGGTCCTAAAAACAAATCTTCCTTCAGTTTTGCTTCAAATAAACCCGGGAACTAGTCACAAAGGTATTTGAAGCATTCACCTGTTTTTGATAAAGCCTTGACAAATTCTTTCATAAGACCTAATTTTATGTGAAGCGGTGGAAGTAACATTTTTTTGGCAAGCGGGAGAGGCATCCGATTTCAATTTGATTCCTCTGTCTTTAGTATTGTGTTTAATAGGCAATAACAATACCTATTCAGAGGAATATTCTGGATTGAAATAGCTTCTTCTTTCATGTTTTTCATGTTCTAATGTATTATTAACTAAATTTTTCTTCTAAAAAATTCGTTCTTCGATAACTAGGACTGTTTGCATGAATCATATGGAACAGATATAACATAAATATATTGATAGTTTTATTTAAATAGGGAAATAACGAATTGTGATGTCGAACACCCCTTTTCGCGTCATCGCGTTTCTCTTAGTAGCGGATGTCCTCCCTCGGTAAAGAATTTTTAAAAATGACATCATACACATGGTCTATATACGATCGCTGCAAGCATTAGATTGACTTTGATTCATGCATTACAGCACGACACACCAGAATCGAAAACAGTCATTTTAACAATTTGGTTTGGAACATACAGAAATTCAGCATTTGAGCTTCTTTGCTGTCCGTCTGCTATGAATTATCGAACCCGAGAGAGAACCGTCACTTCCTTTTTCTCAGTGGGAATACTATATCGTATCGGACACTAATATTAATCTAATGTTATATCTTTTAGCTGCGAGTATTCTAAATTTCGATCTTTCATAATTTATTCATATCATATAATAAAAATAAGAACACTAATTTTTGTTTGACAGCCTAGATATAAAAATCAAAGTTTTTAATAAATTAAATGAGAGAGCTACATTAACTCATTAACCACTGGTTTTGCGATGACGCAACGGTTAAAATAAATGCTTATAAAATTATTCACCAAACAAATTTTATCTTAATAGCAGTTTTTAAATAGGAAGTAATATGGAGAATATTTCAGTAAAAAAAATTTGCCTTTAAAGATAATTTTATTTTTGAAAACGACTTCCGTACATTATGCAATTTTTAACGAAAACTTTTGTCCTTGCATTTCCGGAGAAAAAATACAACTATAAAAGCATGAGTTTTAGAGGTGATCTATTGTTTGTCAAGGTCAATTCTTATAAGAAAATTCCATCAGTCAGTTGATTTTGGTTTTCTGGGCGGGTTTGAAAACAGATGTTGAGTTGACGCATCGTGAGGGGGAAAAGAGTACTTCAGCCACTGACACTCACCATTAGACACTGAGGTAATTTTTCTCCTTCTGCAATCAAAGAAATGCCTAAAACGATATATTTTACATTACAAGATACTCTTCAAAGATTTTTTATCATGATAAAAAGAATGAAATTCATTTTGTTGATATTTCTCCAAAAAATGGAAAAGTTCGTGGCGAAGAAGAAGAAATGATATTATTTTGAATAATCATAATAATGCTTTACAATGCTTCAGGCACATTATTCAGGAACGTTGATGAAAAAACTTTTTGTCTCATAATCTCGCCCTATTGAACAGCATAACACAAAAATGGGAGGAGTTGATTTATGCGACAATTTAGCACCCAATTACAGGATAGGTATCCGTGGAAAAATATAAAAATTCCAATATTTACTAATTATGATGATGTAACCTTGACAAATGCGTCGGAAATATTAAGTTTGTCTATTAATGAAAGTTAAAGAAATCTCTCTTGGATTATAGACATGAATTTGCATCATTTCTTTTGAAAACTCCCTTTGAAAAAAAATGGAGATTTATCCAGATATAGATGAGAAACAGGTTGTCCTAGTAGGTCCAGTGTTCTAAAACCATTATATGGAGATATAGAGCGTTTTTTATAAAGTCCGAAGCCAAAAGTGGACTGTGTTATAAGCATAGTTTGACTTTTTATCGATGCAAAGTTTGTAATATAGTGTATTTCATTATTGTAGTGGACCTTTTTGTGCTTTAAACTATTAAATGGAAATAATCAATTATTTTTAAAAGAAAAATATCTTAAAATTTGATAATAAATTAATTGCCTGTTAAGTGATTTATAGTTTTAACAAACCCATCAAAACTAACATAGTTTTCCAGCATTTAACTCCAAGATATTTCCTTATTTGTTTAGTTCAAATTACTTAAAATCCGTACTCTTATTCCGCTTACGTTGAGTGAACGCAACACTCTCTTTTTCAAAAGCCAAGACCATTTTACTATAAATTAATGTTATATAGGTTCAAATCAACAATTAATATTACCCCTTATAGTTTAATGGGTTAAGAAAGTTAAAGCGATTCACAGAGAAGATTACCTTCTCTTTGAAACGGTTGCTCAAAATAAATATTTATTAACTGAGAGATTTCAAGAAATTAGTGGTAAAACCTTTTATAAAGACATATACATGAAATTGTTTGGTTATTATGGAATAATGAATATGCAATCGGTTTGTTATTAACAATTAATAATTATTATATCTATCAATGTTCTTTAATAAATAAGCAACTTTTGAAAATAAATACAGATGTCATGGATTTTAATTCTATTCCAGCAGAATTTACTTAATATTATGTAGGAAAATTCGTCAAAGAAAATAAACAAAACCGTCGTTAAAAAATAGAGCTCTTCTCAAATGATGAATGTTCAAACATTGCAGTTTAGCTTCATTTATTTCAAAATGCGATTTGCAACTGAAGTGTTCACTGTTTTGGAGAAGAAATTGCAGGGATTTTGCAAAAATTAGCATAATATATTAGTATCCTAAAAGGAGAGTAGAAAAGCAAACTTTGCTTTGGTTTATTTAATTAATTATTATTTAAATTTTAATCTGAAATATTTGAATATTAAATGCCTCAACAGCTTCGGATTCAGATGAACCTTGTATCAATTCTAATCCTGCTCTAAGTGTCCCGATACTTTTTATCATATGATGTAAGTCAAAAAAATTCCTAAGAAATCCATCGAAATGCTAGATTACATTCTTTGTATGAGAAAGCACAATCATTTCAGAAGACGAGAACTTTAAACTTTCATGGGGATTGCAGAAAACTATGTTACACATCTTACACGAAATCGGGAGATGTTTTACAAATATGTTAATAGACACTTTTCATTCATTTCATTTCATGTATCGCCCTTTCAAAACAAAATTCTTTCACAATTATATTGGGAATTTTTTCTGAGTATAGCTCGAAGAATCTGCTTAGAAATTTTCCTAAATAGAGACCTGCGGAGTCCCTAAGCATTATTATATTTCTTCGCAATCTCTATAACAAATTTAACATTAATTTTTTAGGGTCTCAATAACAGTATAATCAGTGGACTTCTCAATGGTCATTATTTATATTTAGTAATCTAGCTTGGAATTGTTTTTGGAAATGTGCCAGAAATGCCTGGGATCTTTCTTCGTGTAAGCCAATCCTGTATCCTGGCAATAATTCTGTAAATCCTTCGTCTATCGATGTGAATCTTGTATCATTGTTGATATTAGGATTTCCTCGAGCTTATTATATGAGTACTTTGTTCAATCATGCGAATGCTTATTTCTTCTACCGAGCCAGTGTTTCTCGCATAACTATCTCATATATCATCATGTAAATCCGTGGACTTTGATGTCCGTTGCCTATATTACAAATAACACTAAATGTTCTATCATCACACTATACCAGGACCACAATAAAATAATGTATTATTTCGAAAATTTATACACATTAAACTCTTTGCACATGAGTGACATGCCAATACCTTCAATGAGAAAATGATGTTTGTATGAAAACCCAAAAATAAACACATGTAGCTCATTACTCTTTAGTGGAGTGCTACGGGTATATACGCTGAATAATTTTTCGATTAATATTGCTATATAATTGGCATATTTGCTGGGAATAATTTTGATTTATTTAAGAGTTTAGCTTTGAAAAAATAGGAACAATTCTTTCTGTGTAATTAGTTTTTTTTTCGAAATTTAAGTCGAAAAAGTATACCACAAAAAAGTTTTAATTTTCGGTATTGATCTGTATCAAATAATCAAAGAATGTTCAGAGTAACTTTTTTACCGCAAGATAGCGAAGTAGGCAGAGGCGTTTTCGTAAATTTATCAGTTCTGCCCTGGGTGGTTGATAGGATTGGAGGTGATAGGTAAGTATAGCAGGGGATCATTTCATAATAAAATACTTTTTTAAATTTAAAATGTATATTTATTTATGTTGATTCTGAAATCGCTAAATACTAAAATGCCAATTATGAAACAATACACTTTATACGGTTAGATTTAATAATTTATTTCAAATCAATTATAAACATATACTTATTGTAGCTCAAAAATAAATTTAATAATAGCTTAAAAGATTTTTATTAAAAAAATCGGTGTTAGTTTGAAGTTGAAATAAAGTTAAGCAATTTCTATGTAAAATCAGGTCATAGGTAAGATATATTTAAAAATTATAAGTTTTCGGGATCAGAGCAGAAATTACATTTAAATGGGTTTAATATTTTAATCCCTTAGCACCACAATTTAAATTTTATTAATTTGAAATACCCATCATATTTTCGAATGTAAGAGTGAAACAAAGATTCAGATTAAAGAAAATTTTAAGGCGTAAGGTATTTTTCTGACTTGTATCTCGTTGAAAAGTAAGCACTGCCATAAAGGCCCTCTGTCTGCACTACACACCTGAAAGTAATTAATTTTAATAATGTTTGCCCTTGCGCGAAGTATGGCTGTTGAGATTTCTTCAAATTTAATAATCAAATTTTAAAATAACAATATTTATTTAACAAATTAAATCCCCTACAGTTCTTTTAAATTTAGAGCACACGATTGTTTTCAAAATAAATACAAGCATTACAATTTTTTCTCCACCATTCTATTTTGCATAATTTTTTCTTCAATTTATGTCGATCTTCCTCTAATTCGTAGAGAATTTTAATGTCAGTGTATATATTTCAGTAATTACCTTTTAATAGGCCTTTTAGCGGAGAATAAAAATTTGTGTCTAGAGTTTTTTCGTTTAAATTCATTTAAAGACGGTTTTAAACTTTGTGCTTATCTTGTAATATCCCACTCTGAAGCAAGGGTTTTCAAAACTAAGCCACTCGTTAAAATTAACGTAATTTAAGCTCTATCACAAACATAGAAAAATGCATTGCATTTCAGATCACACATGGATTCACATGGATCTAATCGCTTTGTTGTTACGAATCCTAAATATATTGGTTATTAACAATTGGTCTTTCTATGAATGGTCTTTAAAAGGAAAATGTTGGAATTATGCATTTTTCTCCTGTTATTAACCATTTTTTCTGTTATTTATCATACTTTCAGGTTAGTGAACGACACCGATAAAGTATTAATTCTTGTTCTTCATCTGGATTTGAATAGTGTAAACATAATTTGTTTTACATTCTGAATTGGTAAATTTTATAACAATTTATATATAAATAAAAATGTGTTGCAATAAATAATTTGAAAATTATATACAGATATTCTCCAAATATGTTCAATATTCAGAATGTAAATAAAATTCAATAAATAATTAGATTTTTTATATTCAATTTTAACCTGTTTAGAGATCTTAATTACTTTTAAGAGAAACAAGTACTCTTTATATGAAATTAGAGTTTATTCATTTCACAAAATAATTCTGATTTTGTTTTACAAACAATATTATTTTCCTCCTGTAAATATTTCAGGAAATTAAAGCTTAGGAGCACTCATTTATTTCTCTACTGGAATCTATCTTAATTGTATATTTCGCATCATAAAAATTTCTCCAAATAATTAAAATTCTGTATTTTTATTATTTGTTAATAGGTGTTATGAATTTTAAAAAAAGAAGTTACTGAAGTAAGATCTGTAACAATACAACAAAATACTTTGTAATGAAAAGCTATTTGAAAATTGAGAGACTTTCACAAATTTTCAAAAATTCAATTTTTATATCTGTAGTTTGGAGCGTTTCAGAATATGTTTTGTAGTTTGATGTTTGGATCTGCAAAGAACTACTAATCTTAAAATTATCTCTATATCTGTGATCTCTTTTTCAAAATTCTAATGATAAACGCACTCTTTGCTTTTAAAATTTAAAGAGCTACATAATGTACGCTTAATCAAGAAATTAGGCATTGAAGTGCATTCAATCGAAAAACGTGTCGAAATTTTTCATCAATTTTTTTTTCTCAGATGCATTCTAAATTTGTGTTCCAATTTATTTTGCCTCGAAATTTTTATGATGAACCGTGATTCCGTTCGATTGTGTAAATGGCCAACAAATAGAGACGAGAGAAAAAGTAATAAATAAATTTCTTTATCTATTCAATACTTTAGCCTTTTAGCCGGCCGTGAGCACGATGTTAAAAATGCGCAATTGTTGTTGTTTCTTATTCCATTTGTTCTAGTCTTCTGCTAGACCAAGTCCAAGAATCCGCTCGCCCACAGAATCGCTCCTTTACCACGAATCGTTCGCGTATATGACATCCTGGGGCTGCCCTAGAACTGAAGGGCGTTGGGAAAAAGCGTAATTAAAGTCAGCAAATGGATCGAGAATCTCTCCATCTTGCCGATTTGCCAACGCCGCTACAGCAAAAGAAACACTATATCCAAGAAATGCTATCATTTCGAACACCTTCAGCTACAGGCGCATTATTTACTGATTATTAACGCGTAGAAAGAGCAATCGTAATTGTTTGAACCACAAAAATAACTATTCAATTCTATTTTCAATATTTATTTTTTGAAATTTCAACCAACGAAATTAAACTTATTTTAAACATGTTGAAGTTTTATTCCCTAGAATAATTTACGTATTTTTGAAGCTAATTGCAATACTGGAATATAAGTTCACTAGTATCTGAAGTAACTTCTTTACTAAATTTATTTCATTGATATAAAATTCACTTGCACAAGATTTGGTGAAATTTGTGATATCTAAATAATTACTTATGAACAACAGAACTTCACAACTAAAAGATTATAATTTGGCAGTGTATTGGAGATTATCAATTCGAAACTATCTTGCTTTTCTAGTTTTTGCCATGCATACCTCACCACGGAATTTAAAGTCCAAGAAGAAAACATTATTGTTGTTTACCTCCGCAATTCATGCGTAATGACAGGAAAATGCACTTATTACCATTTTCAAAAGTTTTGAAATTTTCTTTTAGTTTGAATCATGATAAATAGTGTATTAGTAAGAACACATGGACACTTAAGATCATTTGTTTTAACTGCAGTACTACAAAAAGCAACATTGTTTCTTTGAGAAATAAAATTTTAAACTTTGGCTCCTTAAGTTTCAAGCGTTTTTGTTTTGTTGGAAAGACGAAATGTGATATAATTAAATAAATTCTGACTTTAATATTTTTTACCGAAATTCCCTTCCACCAAAAGAAAATACATTTTGTTTAAAAAGTTAAGTTAGTGCAATATGTCTTTCAGTGCTTTGAAACAGCATCGGCGACGAGAAAAGCAATCCTTCCACAGGAAATTTTTAAAAAACTCATTTCCCGCACTGATATGCTTTGGTAGTAAATATTTTAAAAATGAGAGATATTATCAGGGTGAAAATTATCTTTATGCAGTGAACATTTTTAAATAATCTGAGTTGCTATATACAATTGGAAATTTTCATTAGGCTTCCAAAAGATATATTGTTAATTACAACGTTTTTGAAATAAAGATTCTGGTTGCTACAACGTTTTTGAAATAAAGACTGTCAAGTTAAATTTTGATAAACAATATTAAAAAAAGAATAACAAATGTCTCGTTAAATACAGACTGAGCGTGATTTTCTCTGAAGTCACATCCAGATTAAAACAGATTCGTTGTTGAAATTATGAGAAATTCTATATAATCAAATCTTTCATGTTATGTGAAATAGATTCAGTAATGAATGCCTAAATCAAACTTTTCAGGGTTGAGGTTTTGTAGTGTGAACGAAGAATTTCGGTGGAGGGGATCGAAGGTTGGAGATTCTGGACCCGAAACAGAGGAAAATCGCTATGTACGTGGACATGTCGAACGGCAGTTCAGAAGAGAGCGGAGAATCTCCACTCGTTGGCGTGGTGTGGAAGCTAGGAGATTCGGTGTGACTCCAGCGTTGTTCTTTTTGCGTGACCATAATAAGTCCGTCACTAATATAGGTCTGCCTACAAGACAGGGCGTTAACATAACTAAATTAATATAAAAAAATTATATTTATAATACTCATTCATACATATATTGAGATGAGATTGTGAATGTAATACTGGAAAATTAAAGATATCTGCTCTCGTTCGCATAGTTTGTAAGTTTGCAGAGCGATTGCAGCTTCGATGTTGTTCTTAGAATTTCAGCATGATATAAGATTACGAAGTCCATCGAAACAGTTCTTCATTCAAAACAAGGCGTTCATCTGACTAAAGTAATGCAAACAAACACCGAAAGTATTCTTTCATTTATATTGTAAGATAAAAATACAAATATATTACTTAAAAACTAATATTACGACATGAAAATGAATTTTGAATGTATTCGTGCACTTTAAATTTTAAAAAAATTATATTATATTTATTTTTCGTCTGACGCAATACCGTCGCAACTCACAAAATTCAATATCAAAAAATTTTTACAAAGGAATCATTACATAAAATATACTCACACTGTAAATTTTCGGAATTCAACTCTGCTGATATATAGGTTTCTATAATATATTGCCTATGGTTTTCCAACGAAACAATTTATATCAATTTCTATTCGTTAATAATTTTCCAGGGAAAGATAGCCAGCTTCGAAATAAATATGAGGTTTCCTTCACTTTTATCTTAGGTCCGCATTCAATATAATCTTACTATCTCTTCGAAAATGAATATCTAGGAAGATACACTTTCATACACTTTAAATTTTTTTAAAAAAAAATCTTTTATCCCTCTAGCGGAATACTATCACAAATCACAAAATACAATCTCAAACAGTTTTTAAAATGGATACATTTTATAAAACATGCTCAAATTAGAAATTTCTGGAATTCAGATCTGCTGATATATTGGATGTTTTTATGAAACATTGCGTACGCTTTTCCAACAAAGCAATTTGTATCAATCTCTTTCCATTAATAATTTGCCAGCTTCAGATGTATAGCTGTCAAATGAATGTAATATTCTCTTCACTTTTTACCTTAGGACAATATTCAATAAATCTTATTATCTCTTTGGAAATGAATATCTTGGAAGAGTCAAAACACTATTGTTGTTTTCCCGATGTAATGTAATAAATCTTAAATAAGCATCGGGTTTCTCCGATTTCGTAAGTTAAATAAATCTTCCAACCTGAAATACCTTTTTAACCTTTGATATTTGATTAGCTTCCGTCTGTATTTTTATTTCATAGATTTTTATTGGATAATGAGAACATTTAAAGTATTGGCTTCAAAATATCAGTATGAAATTTGAAACGCATCTGAATATCGCGGAGAATCTTTACCGTTATTGAAAGGTATAAAGAACTGCTTGAAAATTCCGAATAATACAGCTGGTCAACATTTGCATGGACGTTTTCCTCACGTTTTGAAATATTATGTAAACAAAAAAAGTGCTGACCTCATGTTAAGACATTTTGATTCTTGGCCTACAGAATGAAAAAAAAGCAAAAATCTATAAGTTCTAGATTTTTTTACAACCACATTTACTACATACAGTAGTTGCTACATAAATGGTAGGAACTGTTTACAATTTACATTGTAAAACTAAGACTTCTGCCAGCAAAACAACAAAAGCTTTAAATAAAAATGTACCTATTTCTCTGTTACTATTTAATTCTATATATATTGTATTAAATTAAAATGTATTTTTTTATTTCCGGGGTATATGTTGACCATCTGTCATGGAATTTCAACTGTCGTGAATTTACAAGTAGGGGTGAAAATTGAAACTACTGCTTCGATTAATTTTAATTAATGTATCATAATCCTTATCTGTACTTAAGATTTTTTTATAGAAAAGTTTCTACTTTTTGCCGCTTATGAAAAGTTAAAAATCCTTTTCTGGAGAATTCCTCTGCAAGTTTCCAAGAGTTTAATAAGTTTTCATTTGCACGGTATGAGTTTAAAACTACATAATTTTTTATGTATTGATATTAATATTGTACAACAATTTTTTTCGCATATAAAAAAAGAACAATATCTTTTCAAGCACAGAGGTAGCTTCCCTAAATTAGCCTTAATAAGATCTAAAATCCCGAAGTTCAACAGAAGTTTTTCCCCATTTCAATACTTTCTCTATATGGACTTATACTTCTATTCAATCCACAGTCACATGTCAAGTAAATGAGTCAAGGATTAACAATAATGAATCCAAAATTCATGGTAATGAGGAAGTGTGGCATTTTCTGTTTGTCAACGAGATCTTGGAGCATTTATGTATCAGATGGGGAATAATGATTTAGCTTCAATATATTGCGTAAGCTGTTATTTTAGATGAGAGTTTTGGAGATTTATTATACATACCAAATTATAATATAATGCAATGCGTATTTGATTAATTTAACATACCGAAACATTCAATCAATCAAAGAAAAATAAAATATCTCGCTTGTTTTAAAACACTTTTGAGCACGTTAGAAGCGATTTCTACACCACGATTTTAAGTTTTAAAATAATTTCATTAAAATTGCTGAATACAATTTCTCTTATTAAAATTACTTACGTAGATAGAAGAAAATAAAATTGAATGGCCTTTTTCAGCTTAAAAATTATCATTTTTATATTGATGTATTTCAGACATGGTTTTTTTAATCTACTTTTTAATAAATGAAATTTTTATTTTGTTTTAATCTGTTTCGCACTATTCAATTCCCACGGTAAAAATTCAACCATACATATAAATAATCTATAATAGTCAATAAAGAATACAAATAGTTGCCTGGAATATGTAAAACCATTTTCAAATAATCAAAATGCAAGATTTCAAAAATTCTTGTGAGAAATCATAATTATTCCAGAAGACGAATGCTTTCAAAGTCATGGTGATTCTCAAACAAAACAATGTTACACATTTTATATGAAATCGGACGACGTTTAAGAAATGATTTCCTTAACACTTTTCATTCACTAAAATGTGACATAAGGCATGAATGAAGTTTTGAAATTTACTTCTTTAATTATTATTAAATACATTATTCAATACATAATTAATGTGAATTTCAAATAATATATCTGAAATTCATATTAAAACGTGAAAGAAGTTATAAAATTCACATTAAAATTTTACAATATCGGAATCCCTACAATAATTAGAATGCTTTGATCAATATATTTCTATAAGACACATCATAATCGAAAAAGGATTATTTTTCTCAATTTCGTTTCGAAAATACAGAGCTTATGGATATTAACCTTCTATGCAGACCATCTACTATGGTTTATCGAATCCAAAAAGAGAAATATGACTTCCCTTTTCTCTGTTAGTATCCCGTATAGATCTGGATGATAATAATAATCTTATTTTAGAACTTTTAGCTTCGTCTATATTAATTTTCATATTTTGAAAATGCATTCGAATCAAAGAAAGATTCAATAGAAAAATGATGAAATTCCAATATTTAAAATAATTCAAGGTGATGAAGAACAAGATTTTCAGCTTTTGGCACGTAGCTACCATTATCAGCACAATTAATTTTAATTTAATTAAGTATTTTTGCAGTACAGCAAATCACGGTGTACCAAAAATATATTTAAAAATATCTGTTGCATAATTATATTTCTACTAATAATAAAGAGTATGTGTGTTTGCATTCTGCAGTACAGACCGCTTTCGAAGAGCTACGATATTTGGCTAAAACAGAATTCTGGAGAATGGTATGTGCTGTACTTGTTTTGAAAATTAAAAAAAAATGTCTTTCCTTTTAAACTAATTTAGTTGCCGTGTATTTTTTTTCTATAATTTTAATCTCTCGTTATTCCTAGTTGTCCTCACGGAAATATCATCCTACCCGTTTCAAATAGATTTTTAAAAAACTTATTCATTTTAGCTAACAGATGGGGCTGAAAAACATCAAATTCAGAAAATAAAATGGAATCTTATAATTTTCCCCTCGATCCTTCAAACAATTAATAATTTAATTTTAATTTTTGTTTCCACCAGCCAAGACGCAGATGTCCAAGCTTTATATAAAAGAAAAATTAAAGGACATTGTCGCTTTATGGGATAAATCTGAAAATTTTATATAGAAAGCTTTTGTTTTAAAATAGTGGTAGAACGCTTACAGACAAATCCATACGTATTATTTACGTTCTTAACTGTATAGCATTTTTGAAAAATGAATATAGATGGGAATGATTCTAAGAAAAATCTATTCAAGCGAAACTTAACAAATGTTGCGTAAAAATTCATCAGTGTTCCAAATCAACCTCGTACCGGCGTTAACTCTAGATTAATTTCGTTCTGAATTGATGAAGATTTAAGTGCAAAGATTAAAAATGCAAATAAACTTATAAATTAACATATAAAATATTTTGAGTTGATAGGATTTACCAATATTTCACCGAAGATTCTCGCATTACAGGACGACACATCAAAATCGAAAACGGTTATTCTTGCAATTTCGTTTCAAAAATACTGAGCTTCTGCATTTTGACCTTCTACGCAGTACGTCTTCTACTATTGTTTATCGAACCGAAAAGAGAAAGGCACTTCCTTTTAATTTCTGGGCATATCATATCGTATAGGACATTAATAATAATCTAAAGTTTTTGGATTTGGATGGCGCGGTGGGAGGGATTCAAAGAATGGAGAGTTTTCAGTTTTTTCTTAAATATATCGAAAACTGTGAATCCTAGTGAAAAAAACCTGGTTACAAAATTAAACTACATTAAAGTTCCTACAAAAATAGTTCTTCTTTTTTCATGTAGCATCAATAGTTTAGAATATACATAGGGATGAAAAAGTGAATATTTCTATAAATGCTTATTGTAATATAGTTAGATAAAAATGTAGTACTGTATGTGTTGAAAGTAGTGAAGGTGAGGACCAATAAAACTATTAGATGAACTGTCGTGCTCCCTTTTTCCTCTCATATCTGTTCCCTTCCACAAGATCATTTTTACTCGTAGTCCAGTCAACGAAGGGAAAATAAAAAAATATGTAAATTTGAAATTTGTCACAGTTGCTGGGATAGTGCCCTAATTGCCATACAAAATTCCTCTCCGGTTGACAGTACAGGGGGAGCTGAAATGAGTGGTTTCTAAATTTTGCTTAAGTATTTTTTATAACTATTGATTCTAGAAAAGTACACTTAAAGAAAAAAAATTAGATTGCATTAAATTTCCTACAAAATTAGCCCTACTTTTTTTGGTAGCATCAATATTTTAGATGATAGAGGGAGATGGAAAACTGAATATTTCTAAAAATATTTCATATAATGGTAAAATCCATTAAAATTGCTGCAGCAGCAACCTTCTGAAAAACTGTATTGCTATTTAATGATTATACTACGGTAGTATTGTATACGTTGAACGTAGTGTTGGTGGGGCTACGAACCTATTTAATTAACAGTCACGGTCTCCTCCTCTCACATTCGTTGTCTTACTGTTTAGGAAAATAAATTGAGGGACTTTGTCAAAAATTAACATAATAACATAATATACTAAATGGGGAGTCAAAAAAGGAATTTTGCTTTTATTTATAAAATTAAATAATATTAAAATCTTTGTCTGAAATATTTGAATATTAAAGGTCTTAAACGACATACTAAAAGTCCCGACGGTGAGGGGTGCGAGGGAGTTACAGGGGGTTTCAAAGTGGACTCTCTACTAATAAACGCTCTCTAAGGATTCTGCTATAAGTATGACTAGAAGAAGAGATATTTTGAAATGAATTATGAGCATAAATTAAACATAACACGTTTTCAGTTGACTTGTCTGGCCTATAAATCCCATGCAGAGAATGAACATGCAAAATCATCCAAGTCTCAGAACAGCTATTCTCAACAGAGGATCATCCGACATCTAACCTACGATTTCTATAGTCTTATCATACAGAGGCAAAACGATTATTTCTAAGCTAATCTTGGAACTTTGGAGTAAACTATCTTTAGCAGCGTATTTGAGAACAGTGTATAACCTGTTCGCGTCGCTATGTAGTGAATTTTTGAACGGCAGAGGTTCTACAGCACTTTATGAAAATTTATTGATTTACTCGTCTTTTATCCTGAAAGACGAGTGAAATCCATGAGTGCACGGAGAGTCTGAGGCCCCATCTCAACAGACTCACTGTAGAAATTGTCACTGGGTAAGAAAACCGTATTGCTATATGCCATTAGCAGCTTATTTTCCAATATTATTGCCCCAGAGGTTTGAATGATGCTTTCTCGCTTTGTTTTTTCATTACTCGACTTTGGAGTATACTAGGTGTCATTTAAGAGTTTTCCACTAGCGTGACGGAAGAATGCAACAGTTTCTCGAGTTCGAACTGTGCTGAAAACAATGCGGTTTTCCTTTTTTTCTTTCATTCTCTGTCTGACTGTTATTGGTATTTGTTTTTTCCAGAACTCTATTACATCAGTTCGTCTATATGGTACTGGGAAACATTCTTCCCATCTAAATAATTGTAAATCTAATCCATTGCATCTGAAACTAGTTTATCCTTAGAACGATTTCTCAGTACTACCCAACTCGTATTAATGCACTTCAAGCCGCTAATCTATATTCCGGCATTCAGCCACTAACAACGTTTTTGACATAAATCGCATTAGTGTACCGAACCTTAGTGTTTGTGCATATATATTGACTAGAGTTTGAAAAATAGAAGTTGTGTGAGTAAAATGTTGCGAACTTTTATGTCAAAACCGGCGTGTATATGTGGATTTCGATTATACACTCTAAATACACAGATTTGAAATGTTTTAAGAGAACCAAAGATTGTAAATGCGGAGATGTGAAAAGCATGAATGTTTACAAGAGATCTTGTGAAGGAAACGGATGTGAGAGGAGGAAAGAAGAGCGACTTTTAATCAAATAGGTTTGTCGCCCCACCACCAATATGTTGCACACATACGGTACTACCCTTGTATAATTATTATACAGGCCTGAGGTTTTTCTGAAGGTTGTTGCTTCAGTATTTCTAATTTATTTTCAGATTGAAACAAGGAATATTAGAAATATTCACTTTTTGATCCCCCTGTATCTTCGGAAATAATGATGCTACGAAAAAAGTAGAGCTATGTTTGTAGGACATTTAATAGCGTTTAGTTCTTTAATTAAATGTTTTTCACTAGAGTCCGTAGTTTTCGAGATATTTAAGATAATTTGAGAAATCCCTCGTTTGAACCTTCCCCCTGTATCCTCCGCGCACCCTCTTGGACTTGTAGTATGATTTATAGAACGCCAATCCTAACAACTCTGCCAAATTTCAAAACAACAATATTTTTTTCCTCCGTTGACTGGAATATATCCAGCGATTTCTCATCCAAGTACTAGTGGTACTCATTTCCCAAAAATTATAAGGGAAAAAATATACATTTTCTCCTAAACAAATTGTCCCTTTAATTTTTATAAGTATTTGAGACGTTAGGATTGAACAGGATGGAAGAGATTGTTACTAAAAAGAGCTTCTCGAAAAAGTGCACAATTTTAGGTTAAAATGTGGTAGTATTCTCGCGTGGTTGAAATCAAATATTCAGCCTGTAATGTCTGTCCAATTTTAGTTATCAAAAAGTTTCATTATAAAAGTAGGGTAAACGATATTTTTATCTACCAGCACCATTTTCAACGTCTCTGAGATGGGTCTCTTACACAGGACCTCAACCGGAGCGCCTTCTTCACCCTCCCTACAACATATCAGGCGAAGGCTGAATTCCAACCGAACTTATTCTAGTTACGTACTCACGAAAATAGCATGAGAATGGTTGCTGGAAAGCACCTTCGAGTGGTACTCAGGTTCAGATCCGAGGATACATTGTGTGTTGATATTTGCTTTTCTAATTGAATTTTATCACTCCCTGACGTACGTAGCATGAGTGTTGAAGCATCCAATATTGTGACGTTCTAATGTTAATTTATTGCCAGAAATGGATAAGAAAATCCTCACATTTATGACAATAGTATTTCTTGGTTTTTTCTTTAAATTTAGGTAAGTTAGCAAGGAAATGGTAAAACTTTAATCTATTTCGAAAAACCTCTGCTAACTTAGACAGAACGACGCCCCATGCCCCCGTGCCTGATGCCATTACGGCAACCGAACATGTTGGATCAACATGGAACTACAGCTGGTCAGTGTGATTTTGTATTGAAATTAAATCTTTGTTAACTGTGAATGAAACTGATAACCTTAAAATTCTTAGTCACAATGTTAATATGATATAAGAGTAAATTTTTCAATATTTCGATGTTTATATGCATCTTCTTCATTTTCATAAAATTCTCACTCAATACATTATTTTTGCACGACTATCTATCCTCAATGGAATCTTTAACTCTGCCAATTTCAGATGTCACTTTACGATGCCACTTATATTAAATCAATATTTTGTACACGTTTTCTTTCAATTACTGAATGTTCCCTTCTCACTAAGGCTTCGGACACATGTTCGTTTATTTTTTAAACAAATCCGCAGCGGGAAAAAGAGCAATATAAATAGACGGGCTGCTGTAGCATAGGCGTCAGACGTCTCAGTGTCTGTCGCGCTCTCAAGGTCGAACGTTCATGGTTTAAACGGCATAAATAACTTATTTTTTTAAACGCAACACTCCTTATTGTAAGCATAATCAACGAAATTAGAAAATGAATTATTATTATTTAAACATAGTTAACAATGATTAAAATTTTGAGAAATATTATTAGTTTAAAATATTAAGATAGGCGACTGGGAAACGAGAAGAATCTGTGTGATGCGCTTAGCACGCCAAAGAGTAGTTGATAGCCGGGATCTGCAAATGCTTAATTCTCCTCATTGTAAAGCTAATCTTACAAAATGTAAATCAAATTTTGTTAAACTAAGTTATTTTTTATATCTTTCCCGGTTTATACGTAATTTTAAATTCTTTTGCAAATATTTTCTGTCGCAATTGATAGTTTAACCCTCTGAGTGGTTCGGTCTCCCTTGTAAAGCCTTTCGATAAGCGAGTGATCGAAGACCCCTTATCTGTTTTAGACGAGCGTCGTCTTCCTCCAAACAGAAAATGTTCCAAAATCGCAGCGGATGCAGTCTCTTCCCACGACACTGCATTTTACAGACGAAGATAGGAACGGATAAGTGGGGGGAGGAGGGAAATTCGAACGATCGGTTTTTTTATATTTAAATAAAAGTCTGTTAATATGAGAGGAAAAGTTTAAATTAGAAATTTACAGTTAGTAAAAAGATCTATAAAATGAGTCGTGGAACGTTAAAGATAGCTTAATTAGGGCCGGGGCAAATTATAAGAGAAATTTTTGAAATTTCACGTCAGCACGCATTATATAGTAGGGTATATCTGAAAAAATTTCAGATCTATATCTTTATTATTTTTTGAAAAATCCATCTTTTAAAAAAGGATTTCAGTCGATAAATGTCTGTAAATACTTTTCATCTGTCCCAGATATTCTAAATACATATTATAAAATTACATCCTTTCAACTAACAGATGGCTCTGAAACATCACATTCAGAAAATAAAATGGAATCTTATTATTTTTTCCTCGACCCTTCAAATGATGAATATTTCAATTTTAATTTTATTTATATACCAGCCAAGACGTAAATGTCCAAGCTTTATATTAAAGAAATTATAATTTGTCCTTGTTTGTTTGAATAGCTTAAAAATTAAAATTTTATATACGAAATTTTTAATTTAAAATAGTGGTAGAATTTTTATAGACAAATCTATGTGTATCTAAATGTTTGGTTTTATTTATGTTATGAACTGCATAACTTATCTTTGAAAAAAGAATACAAATGATAATGATTCTAAGGAATATCTATTCAAGCGAAACGTACCAAATTATTTCTTAAGTTTTCTAGATCAGCCTCGTACCGACGTCAACTCCAGAATAATTGCTTTCTAATTTGATGAATATTCATGTATTGTGTGCATTGTAGTTTCCTTGTTGTGAAACATGAACAGCTAAGAAAAAGAACATGTATTTAACATGTTACCTGAAGAAAGAAATTGCCTGAATTTTAAAAAATATATACCATATGAACACAACATATCAACATTATTCGAAATCATATGAACCTTGCTAAAATATAATTCTGCATTCAGGTCATAGCGTTAATTCTGGATAATCAATATCAAAGTTTAAGAAATCCTCTAAAAGGCATTTCAAGGTTGATTTTGAAATCATATAACACTTGAAGCAATTTCTACGTTATTTTCATACCGCTTAAAAATTTGCATTTTGTTTCTCCGAGATTCTCGAATCAACATATTATAAAGGTGCTGGTATGTAACATATTTAGATGCAACCATTTGGATTTGGAGCAGCGTGTATCCCCATGCGAAAACATAGCTAATTGACATTTATTTAGGAATGGAATTAGGCTGATCGACTGATGTGCATAGAAATTGTCCTGCATAGAAAGTTGCTTTATCGCCAAGCATTTCTATGTTTCTTAGCCATATTGATGGAAAATATAACTTTCGTTTTTTTTCCTAGGGACTCAATAATAGCATGATCTACAAGTGTTCAAATGAATACTTTTTCAATGAAAATGGCATATAACGATATTGTAGGACGTATAAAAATATTGTTACAGAGAGGTTATCTTTCTGGACACTTTTCAATTTGCCCAGTCAATGTTTATGCTTGCTTGCATACAAAAATATACTAACTAAATTGCGCTTTTTGCTTTATCTTAGAAATATTCGCTGATATGCAATTGCATTTTATAAACTTTATATTATTTGAACCATTTTCAAAAAATAAGAGTGAAAATTATATTTAATAATTTAGATAAATTATTTTTTTTTCATAATAATGCGAATATTTTCTGTAATATATTCACTTGCTAATGTTTTAATGACGTGCCATTGTAGATTCAATGATTAAACACATCAGAAACAAACTTCAAGAAGCAAGTGGTCGGTTCGAAGTCCTAATTGTAAATTAGTAGGTTTGGAAGCGCCTAGCCGAAGAGAGACAAAAAAAAATCTGCACATATTCGTATCGGTCACTAAAAATAATACTTTCAAACTTTCATAAAATTTATCCGGAATTTATAACAAGAATAGAAACACTAATTTTCATTCACCAGCCCGGCTATATTAATCCAAGATTTAAATGAAAGATGCGTCTTGGAAGAAATGTATGCGGTTCGATATGTTTGCCCATAACATTTGTAAAGAGAGGTATTTTATTAAAATAGTGGTTGAAATTTGATAAAGGCATATATCTAATTGTTTCTTTATTATAAATTCATAATTATTTCTTCTATTAATCGTCTTTAAAAGCAAAATGTTGATATCTACACTATTAAAAATCGACAATAAACACATGTATGTAGGGTTATCGTCTAACTGAACGCAGAATCGAGCCGAAAGTACCAACAGACAGGAAATAATTTTAGGAATCCATTTTGATAATTTAAATTCCGAAATTGCAATTAGTTAAAAAGATATTAATTAAATACACCCAAATAATGAATCTATCGTTCACAGACTCTTTGCCGATTTTCTACATTTTCCTTTGTTTCCTTATTATTAATTATTCACTTCCGGTGTTCATGCATTTTTTAATTTTTTATTCATTGCTATTCATCTTTTTGAACTGTAGTAACGGAAACTGGTTTGCATAAAAGTTTATACATATTTTCTTTTTAGCGATCTTTCGTGTTTCAATTTATAAACATCTGAAAAAGTCGTTTTCCTACATTTTTTTCTTCCTTTGTTTGTTTTATGGTGTTTTATTTTACAACGCTACTCATATAAGGTAATACATGGAATAGATTTGAAAAAATATTTAAGTTTGTTGGGGAAAGTTAATGACAATATTCGTTGAAAAAACGAATTTGGGCATAGAAAAAATATATATCACGAGGCCTCACTTCTCTCAACAAGGGAATGACGCATTATTCGAGATAGCTCGTAGAATACCGGGCAACGCAACTAGTTGTGTTTATTTTCTGTTATTAGCATCGATGAACTTTCTGGATTATTGAACGTCACCGAAAGAGTATTAAACTTATTCTGCTTTTGGATTTATATAGTGTAGGCATATATTTTTTTCTTTGTGAATTGGTCAAAATGATAAAAATTTATATAAAAATACAGAATGTGTAGCAATAAAAAATATGAAATCTATATAAAGATATTCTCCATATATATTAAATATTCAAAATGCAAATATATTTAACAAATATTTATATTTTTCATGATATTTTAACATTTTTATATATATCTTAATTCCATTTAAGAGAAACATTTACACTTCACAGACAAATTCAGATTTTATTCTACAAACCATAATATTTTCTTCATGTCAAAATTTCAGAAAATTTAAACATTAGGACCATCATTTAATTCTCTTATGGAATTTATCTGAATAGCGTATTTCGGCTAATAAAGATTTCACAAAATAATGAAAAAAATCTGCATTTTCCTAATCTGGAAATAGAGATTTGGAGTTGAGTTAAAAAAGAGGTTACTGAAGTATAATATGCAGAAATTCACTAAAATACTTTGTGATGAAAAGCTATTGGAAAACTGAGAGGCAATCAAAAATTTATTTTATTTCTATCCGCAGTTTAACGCGTTTGAGAATATATCTTGTAGATTTTATGTTTTACTCTTCAAAGAACTTCTGTCCTTAAAATTATCTGCGCCTCCATGACTTCCGTTTTAGATTTCTAATAATGAATTACTTTGACTTTAAGAAATTAATAATTACCTGATGTACACTTAATCAAGAAATAAGGCAATAAATTGTATGTATCCGAAAAAGGTGTAGCAGTGCGTCATCAATATCTTTTCTGAGATAGAGTCTAATTGTGGGTTTCATTTATTTTATCTCGAAAACGTAACCTTATTACGTAAATGGACGGCAAAAAGAGATAAAAGAAAAAAAGACTTAATGAAACCCTTATAAAATTGTTCTTCCATTCTGTATTTCAGCATTTTAGCCGGTCTTGAGTACGATGTAAAACTGCGTAATTAAAATAAGAACGTGGTTATCATCTTTCCAGCTCGTCGCTTTGCAAAAACCGCTACAGAAAATGAAACGCTACATCCAAAAATGCTGTCATTTCCAACACCATTACACTTCTTATTCTGTTCGGCTCTATATGAACAGAAGCGATATTCAACTTCTTATAAAAACGAAAGTATAGAGATATTTTACTGACATTTCGTGACTTTGTTAGGGAGTGTGATATGTTATTTCTCTGATAAGAATTTCTTTTTATATATTTTTATGTATTTTTTGAAATTGTATTTAAGTATCGATCGGGTTAATATGACAGTATTCAGGTTTTTATCTTAATTATACGTAATAACTTGTGCAATATATTAAAATTACTTTTTTCTCTTATATGGTGTCAAATCTTCTCTCTTAAGGAACCAGCAGTAGTCACTGTTATTGCTGTATTCCATTGAATTTGATATGCGATATCTATACTCCTAATGTCTTTGTGGAATTTTTCACATTGTTTGTCGTTTGCCATCACAAGTTTTTGCATAGACAATTAAATGGGAATTTAAGAAGTGTATTTTGAGTGACATTCTCCGCCCCAAAGCTTGGTAGAACTTAAATAGCTCTTCTATTAGGATTACATAATTATAACCTTTTGTAAAAATCGTTTTATTAACTTCACAAACGATTTCCAAGCTGATAATTCCACTTTATTAAACTTACTTTCAAAAATAAAATAGGGAATCCAACAAAAGCATTCTCTTTAAGTTTAGCTCCAATTAATGGCTGTAAAAGTCCTCTCTCTCTCTCTTAAATGCTTAAATCCTCCACCTTCTTGGTCCATGACTTTTGCAAAATTTTTAATTAGTGCTAACTTAATGTGAAGTTTAGGAAAGAGAATCTTCTCCGGTTCAACAAGAGGAGTATACTTCACATTACTAGTTCCAAATCCTTCTGTTTGAATATTCTTTTGTGTTCTTAAGACGAAAGTAACCATGACCAAAATTATTTGAAGGTTCCTGCCGCACTATAGGGACAGAAAAATGGCATAGAACTTCTTTTTCCTTTCACCCAGTGAACAAGGGCCACATTGTAACTTGCGTTACACAAATGGGGAGCCCAAGGTTTTTCTTGATTACCAACTTTGCAACCAAAATACAGAAAATAAGCCTTTTTCACGTCTTGTGTTTAATGTCTACCTTGTGATTTTAATATAAACCGTCCACAAACATGAAAAACTTTTCGGACTGAGTTTTGCAAGATCTCTTAAAACTCGCTATTTTCAACATATATTGTAACTATAAACGCACAACCACACTAACCAAACACATCTCTTTACTAGAATACCGGAAATAAACGGATAATAATGGGGTACAGGACGGAAAACAAGACTGCCAACAGGCAGAGTTCCCAGAAGGGAGTGTTGCCTGGAGGTAGGTTTACCATATGTGGCATTGTGAAAATCGTAAAAAATAAGTAGATGGTGCCATTCTCTGATACCCTAACACAAAAATGGTACGTGGTGGAACCTTTTTACTCGCAGATATTTAATTGACTGTCGGAATTAATAACAAGAAAAATAATTTTGTCTTTGTTTTGAAACTACTGTAGACCAGTATAATTTAATATATTAATGTAGAGTCAGGAAAGCAATTTTGCTTCTACTTAATTAATTAATGATTAACTCTTGAGATGAAATATATGAATATTAAATGTCTCATCAACTTTCAGATTTATGTTCATCTTGCAACAACTCTAGTCCTACAGAAAGTGTCCAAATACTTTTCATCATATGCTGAAGTGAAGCCACTTCGCAAATAATCTATTGTACTTCAAGATTACATTTTTTTTATTGAGAAAGCAGACTTTTTTCAGAAGACTAGAACTTTCAAGTGTTATGGAGATTGCCAAACAAAACAATGTTACACATTTTATACCAAATGGGATGATGTTATTTTATAATATTTTTTTATGTTCAAGGAAATACAATTTACCTATGTAATCTATTAATAATAAAATACAATGAATACATATTAATGCACATTATACGACGAAAATTTCTTTGGATTACACAAAATACTTAAAATCTATATCACATATACTAATAACTTTAAAAATAAATTCATTTAAAAATATAAATATTACAAATTGATTTACATACATATTCCTTTTTGACAGTTTCTACAAACACAGAGGTTTTTCACAAGAGCCGCAAACTGACTTTCTAGTATTCCCAACAAATGTTTATTGTTTTATAGCGATATCGAATGTTTTGACAATGTTTGCTTTTTCTGTTTCAGGCCCAGTGCCCATCATCTGTACCTGGAGTGAAATCGAAAAGCGTAGTTGCCTTAGAGGAAACGTAATTGTTTTTGCGCTCATCAGCTAAATTGAAAATGTAATCACGAAACTTAATTTTTATACCAGCATTTCTGTGTAAATTACCCAAGCATTGATACAACCTATATCAAGGATATTGAAAAAAAATTATCGGCCATTGATGGGAAGCGAATTTCGTTAAATACTTTGTTCCCATCTGATCAAGTGCATCAACGCAGTATTTTAGATAAATTATAAAGTTTAATAACCTCAGACGCCTTCTTTTCATTGCTTTCGAATTTGAGTATGGATGTAGAATGCTTAGCAATAGAACATTTTAGTTTTTCCTTGGTATTCCGCCAGAATAATATTATCGTGCTTGAGAACTTTGCTTGAAAATATTTCTCCCTTTTTGAACTTGAATGATTTAGGCACTTCTTTCTTTCTGCGTTTCACAGTGTGTACGTTTTGTGCAATTTGATTTGCACGTTTTGTGCACTTTCTGTAATACATTCGTCCGATGTAATTGGTTCACTTTCATGGCCAGGAATATATACATCCTGTGAGAAAACAGATTTTTCCTTAGAACGGAAATCGGTTTCAGATGAATTACGCTACATTTGTAAAATGTCTATTTCCAACAACATTCGTTTTCCAATGGATCTTCGTGATATAATGGTAGAATATATATTACCAATCAGGTGGAGAACATCCAAAGATATACAGTGGCTCCCAAAAGTGTTCAAACACTTACGATTTCCAATGAAATAGGGCTCTATCCATTAATTAAAATTAATATTTTTGAATAGATATTTAATAATAAGATCTATTCTTAACAAAACTACATGAAATATTTTAAAAACATAGTAAAACTTTATTTTTAAGAAATCAATAAGTAACAATCTGTAATAAGGAATCACAAATTAACAAAACATTTATCTCACAAAAGTCTTCGTACACTTAAAAAAAAATCTCTACAGATTAGTAAATATTCTAATTTTTCGCTAAATTAATATTTAGTAGTATATCCTTTAGCATCCACAATAGCTTTTAAACGTTTGGGAATAGATTTCACTAGTTTTTTTGTAATTTCTGCATCAGTGTTCATCCATTCTTCCATCATTACTGTTTTTAATTCGCTTTTCGTTTTAATGGCATATCTTCATACTCTAACCTCTTGTTTTCTCCAAATATGTTCTATTGGGTTTTAATTTGGGGATTGAGGTGGTGTTTTCAAATTTTGTGGACAATTATAGAGACACCAGAGGCGAGCATTGAGAGCCTTGTGCTTAGGATCGTTATCTTGATAAAAAACAAAGTTGTTTCAATACCCAAATTTTGGGCTGATAATTTTAAATTGTCTCTTAAAATATTTAAATAGAGAGCAAGATTCATTATGCCATCAAAAAATACCAAATTACCTAGTGTGCTGACATGCACCCCCACACAAGGACACATCCAAAGACATATTTAACTGTTCCAACTAAGTACTTGGGATTCAGTTCCTCATTTTTTCTTCTCCATACCTTTATACGTAAATCGGAACCAAAAATGTTAAATTTGCTTTCATCTGCAAATAACACATTATTCTAATACTTTTCGGGTTTATTTAACGTTGATTTTGCGAAGGAAAGCCTAAGCTTTCTGTTTTAAGCAATAACAAAAAAATTTCTACCGGCGGAACACCCATTTAATCCAGCTTCTCTCAGAACTCGTCGAACAGTTTCAGGTGAAATTGAAGTAGAAAATGTTTCATTAAATTCTGCAGAGAATTTTAAAGCAATCAAACGTGGATTTTTCACAAATTTTCTAATTATAAATCTCTAATCATGTTTTGTTAACTTTGCCGGTCGACCTTCTCTTACCTTGTTTTCGATCCGATTTTTTCTTTAAAGCGTTTTATCAAATATCGCATTGTAGAATGGGATAAATTAACTAATTTAGGGATATTCCGAACTGATTTACCACTACAATGAAGAAAAATAATCAATTTTCGAATGCTGATTGTTTCTTTACGACTACGAATCATTTTTAAATAATAAATAGAATATTACGGTGTAAGCAAGCAAAAATTAAAGTCAAACGATTCTTTAAATGTCACCACAATGCAAAATTAAAAATAAAGTGACAGACTATAATTTAAATTATGAATTTATCCGAAAAAATTCAGTGTACGAAGACTTTTGTGAGATAAAGTTTTTGTTACTTTTTGATTATTGATTTCTTAAAAATAAAATTTTACTATGTTTTTAAAATATTTCATGTAGTGTTAATGAGAATAGATTATAGATCTTATTATTAAATATCTATTCTGAAATATTAATTTTAATTAATGGATAGAGCCCTATTTCACTGAAATTCGTAAGTGTACGAACACTTTTGGGAGCCACTGTAAATACTTGTACATGTCATTTGAATAAAGTAGATGCTTCGAACGCAAAGAGAATTGCAATTTTCAACCCCCTCCCTCATTTATATCCCTTCTCATCAAATCATAGCCGAAAAACAAAACATTAAAAGAGCAGAAAAACAACCAAGTCAACAAAATGAAAATTAAAGTAGAAAAATTAACATAAAGTGTTATAAATGTTTAGCGGTCAAAATTACCTTAGTCAGTCTTTCTAGGTATAAACATTTATAGTGTCGATAATAACGAACGAAAACAGATAATTTTTCGTTGACATGTTTTTAGGAATAATTCGGAAGAGTCAATGAACGAATAAGAAATTAATTAAATAACTAGGGAAAATATGAACCTTTGAAATTCACTTGAGGTGAAAATGGCCGCTGCCGTCTTTCTAGTGTTAAATATCTGTCTTCGCGGATTGTAATTTTCACAATTTGTCCCGATCATCTAAGCACAAACAACAACTTTTATTTTTGCTTACCAGCCCAGATATATGAATCTAAGCTTTAAATAAAAGAAAGGATTAATACGCGAATCGTGTCTAAAACATTTGTTTGTAAAAAAATTTATAAAGTGAAAGATTTCTTTAAAATAGTGGTAGAACTTTTTATAAAGACATCTAAATGTTTGTTTATTATGCAATTATGAATTATTAACCTATTTATAATAATCAATTAATAATGATTTTTTTCGACAATGAAATCTGGGTATAAAGATAAGCCTGATTTAACGCCCTTTTATCTTCCTACATTAATAATCACTTTTACGATTCACCTGCTTACAGCGATATTTTTACCCTTTTTAGAAAGAAGGTACAGTTCAATCCTAATTTTTTTTAAAGATACCCCATAGACAAGAATGTCCGATAACAAGGGAATCATGGGGTGGAGGCTAGAAACTGGAGCCAGTTACAACGCACGGATCCCAGAGGACTAGCAATTCAAATATGCATATATATGTGTTGCTTCTAACTCCTTTTGAGCACAAACCTGTTCATTCGCATTCAGCATTGCGAGTTGACCACTTAATCCTGAACTTTGATTCTAATGCGTTAACGCCCTAAATATAGGATGGCGCGGCGTAAAACATTGGCATTAAAAGAAAAGATACAAATAATTTCGGAAATCGAACAAGAAGTTTAGCAAATTGTTGTTGCTTAAAAACAATGGCATTTTTTAGTCGACGATAGATACTTTTTGAAAAAAAAGAAAAGACCTTTTGAAGGGTGTGGAAAAACAAAGCAAACGGAAACGATTTAAAGTTGCAGCTAATGACGGAACTGATAAGGGTTTAAGCTAGACCTTTCATTTTTAAGTTCTTAAAAATATGTATTTATATAAAATAATCAGTCTATTAAATAGTATATTTGATATCTTTATAAAATATAGTTTTATATCAGAGATTATTTGTAAGATAAAACAATAAGCGCAATATATATAAAAAAATATCAGTATGTTATTCCCTTGTACTCGAGAGGCTACTCTCAGTCGCATTCTAGACAGTGCAAAATTGTGACGTTTTTTCATTCCGATGGTTTTCGAACAGAAATTGGTTGATATGTAAAAAAAACTGTAAAAACTCGCAGAATAACTTTTCAGGAATTATACAATATTATGTTTAACAAATCGAATCATTAAAATGTTTTCGTGGAAACGGTGATTACTTTGCGTCTAATTACTTTTCGGAGTGCAGCGTGTTAATACATGTAATATATACATAAACAATGAAGACACAGATCCTCAAACTGTCTATAACGATAACTTGTGCATAACGATACATTTTCTAGGTCCCTACAATATCATTATAGATAGATTTTATTATATTAATGTTCTTTAAAGTAGAAAGAAAATTTTATAAATGTACAAAGAGGTGAATGATTCTAAGACAAGTCTATTATAGCAAAATTTACTAAATTATTTCTTTACAAAATTGTCTAATCAATCTCAAATCGGCTTTATAATAATAGAGATATTATTATTAAAATTTTATAATGGTTGATGGTGCTGATTTTTCAATTAAATTATTTGTATAATTTAATTTGAATTAGTTAAAAAAGAGTCATATAACATAGTAGGCTTAATATTTGTTGCTAACTGTTTTCTTTCTGTAATTTTTAACTCTACGTATTGTTGTAACCACGCTATTCAGTTATGGAGCCTGTAACTCTAAGTACTAATAACCATTTTTCTTCCATTAAAAATACAACAAAGCAATAAATCTAGATTGGAAAACAGGATATTTTCATTTTTTCATATTCGTCTTCTTGCATCTTTTTGACTAACAATTAATGTTTCATCACCTCACCATAGGTTATAACACACCAAAAGAAAACCTGTTTTCCTATTAATAAAGAGGATAAATACGCACAGAATGTTTGATATGTGCTTTTATACTGCAAATAAAAAAATGGAGAAAATTGTTGAAACAAACAAAATATTTCAAATTTGTGAAAATTTATCGTAATTACGGCATATAAATACATGCTCCGATTACTAAGATATTTTTTTTTTTGGACGAAGAACCAACTCTCCTTGCACTATTGAAAAAGGAGAGATGTTTTCAAAGTTCCACCTGAATACTTATTACTTACATAACTGTATATGAATATGAGAGTAATAAATCTGTCGTGGTAAGTCGAATTGTCATGAAAAGTATCAAAATATAGAAAATATACATAACAACAATTTTATTGCTTTAAGTTGTTGGGTCGGCCATACAAAACACGAAACTGTATGTTGCAGACGAAAATCGGAACCGATAAGGGGGATGAAAACGAGCGATCAGTTTTTGTGTTAATCTGAGAGGATATGTTTAAATTAAAAATTTACAGATTGTAGAAATATCTATAAACGTCATTTTTACGTCTTTAACGTCGAACGTTAAAGATAGCTTAATTAGGGCAGGAGTAAATATTGAAGAAAAACAGTAAGTTTTGGAAAAGTATTTTTTAATTCTTTACAATTAAAGCGAAATTTTTCAACTTTTATGTCAGTTCTCTATATATAGTAGGGTATAAATGATAAAAAAATTTCAGTTCCATATCATTTATTATTTTTTGAAAAATTCAACTTTTTCGATGAAAAAGTTGTCGTCGGAGAATGTCTGTAAGTTCTTTTTATTTGTACGAAAGAAAAAACAGATAGAAAAAATATTCAATTTAAAGTTTTCTAATATTTCAAATGGATCTATTTCAAACATGTTTCTGAAAATTGGAAATGAATGTACCTTTTGAAATGATTTAGATTTTCTCAATAAAATTATAATATGCGTTTAGGGACTGTCTGCAAAATTTTTTCGATTGTAACATACTGATAATCTAACTTCATATCTGTCCCCTTATCCATATTGCGTAACTCTTGTAAATACCAAGTTGTAGTAATCACCCCAAAATATCATAGAATTATAATGGAGTTTCCACGAATTAAACGCAAAAACCAAAATTAGGTTTTTTTTAATGGATAATTTTTTTCATTTGTCCTTCAAACTCCCGATGATATGATTAGGAGAAATTAAACAGACTGGAGCTGTATGAAGCTCAGTATTAACAACTTATCACCACATCGTACATCGAATACTAGAGCTCTTATGGTTTCTGTTCCGTTTTTCATTGATGAAGGTGAAGTTTATAAAAACGACATCCTATGCAGCACATAAAGAGAGAGGAAGTAGCATTATATATGAATGTGAATTATGCATGCAGTATAAAATAGTAATGACAAACGTTAAGATGCCGCTCAGATTATAGCTAAATCGAACTTCTGCTCTCGTTTAGGACGCCTACACTCAGTTGTGTTAAATAAAAATGTGAATAAATGTTGAAAAATTTCCTTCCTCCTCTTAAATTATACGATCCTCTAAATTGGCTAACAATTTTATAAGCAGATATTTTTTAACACAAGAACAGAATTCTTTTATAATTGGTAATATTAGTGAGTTTATTTATCTATAGACCTCACCGTAAAAATTTTAAGGGATACTATACTATAAAGCTGCGCCACTCTATTGGAAAATAATTAATCATATATCAAAATTTAACATGAGCTTTTATTATGAAAAACATCACCCGCCTTTAAAAAAGTATTAAAATATTTCGCTGCCATCTTGAGGAATAGAATAACCGTGAAACTGTTAAATGTGACATTTATTTAACCCTCTGACTCCTAAGCCGGCCGTAAACGGCCATGCAACTTCTATACTAGTGAGGCGGATTTCGGCTCGTTAATGTTCCAAAAGTGGGGAGAAGTCAGTTGGGCTTGGGGTATAGATAAGAGATGAAAGGCCTGCCATTGACATCGTCCACAACCCGTAGTGAGGAGAATAGGGGAAACGGAGGTGGACGAATCTATTTCACCTATCCTTTAGTAAACATACCTCCGTATACAACTGTACTCAGATTTTGAGAAATCTCAGTGGTCAGAGGGTTAAAACACCCCATTTCACTCAAAATGAACATAGCAGACTGATGACGAAACAGCAGAGTGGATGCGGTTCGAACTGTATGCTTTTATAAGAAAGACACTCTTCGCCACGACTATGACCTCTATCAACATTCAATACCATTGAAAAGCTGCAGTTTTGTCGGTGACGTAGAATTCACATATAACGATCGAAAGAAGTTGCTCATTCGTTCGCGAATGAAAGAGCCCAAATAGCTTGTCCACAAAACGAACGGATAAAATGGCGAAAGACCGACTTTGAGAAATTCGTTCAGATGAATGGGTATTCCCATCACTACTGTCTACTAAAGTTTTCCAGCCAGCCTTCCATTCCCAAAAAAGTTTTCTAAAGAAACAATTACTACAGCTTTCACTTTCACGTTGGCAAGCTGAGTGGGATAATGGTGAGACTGGCAGATCGGTTTACAGCATTATACCCAGAATATCAAACAAACAGCTGCACTGCTCCAAAGAATGCATCTAATTCCCCACTGGCCATGGCCCCTTACCCAGCTACCTCAAGATATTCGATTTGCTTTCTACAGACTACTGCGGATTTGGGGAAATAGGAAATCCCCTACACTACGGAAAGAGATGCTCACTTACTTTATCTTATCACCACAAGGATCCAAGCCCACAATTCATAGTCCAATGTTGGAAGAGCGCCCTATCCAGAAAACTCTCAAGACGAAATATAGATAATTTAATCACATTCCTGGCGACTAACGAAGACCTAATTAAAAATCAAAATACAATATTGTCACATACTCCAAAATATCTCAATTTTAAATGTTTCAACAACGTTCGGATTCATATGCTTCTACTGTTCGTTTCAAAAACCCGACTCTAGCACTTTTGGACGATTTAACTACAGAAAGGGATGACAATAATTTATTTGCCGGTTTTTCCGGAGTTCTTTGTTAGCTCATGATCTTCGTCCGATATGGCATATTTTTTTAGTAAGTCTTTCTTTTAGGTAGTTTTAAACAGAAAATCTATAAATGAAAATAAAATGTTTCTATATACTGCTAAGTAATTGTATATATCTCCTCCTCCATTTTTCATTTCTCTCCTATTTTGTATATATCAAATCCGACTGGCGCATGCGCAAGAGCGCGGAGGGTTTCCGTATCTAAGAATGATCAGTAGTATAATTAGGGATGCAGTGCGTACTACGCTTTTTACGAGAAATAAATGAGAAAAGAATTATATGCTTAACGAATATCAGGAGTTAAAAATGTTTTATAAGACAATTAAGAATTCAGAAGGAAAATATCGGACTCTTTATGCGATTTTAAATGTTGAATATTTGCATCTCACTCGTCTGCATATTTTGAATCAACATATTACACATGTAGAAGTATCTAACATATTTTGAAACAAAAAGTATACCTAGAAATGGCCGTTTCAAAGAGTAGGGACCGCTTTCATAAATTATAAATAATAGCTTAAATAGCTTCGAACGTGTCATCAAACAAACAAGTGAAAAATTTCTCTGTTGTATTCAAAATCGTAAATACTCTGTTTTGATTATAATTACTTATTCAATCAGGAAAAGTAAATCGATTTATCCAGTTTCCTTGGTTTATAAATAAAAAAATATATAAATAATTTATAATATACTTTAAAGCATACTAATAGTTGCTAAGATTATGTCAAACCATTTGTCGAATAATTAAATGACATGAATCATTGCAACAATTTTTATGAGAAAAAAATATTCCATACTATGACAGCTTTCAAATGACAAAGTGTTGCCAAATATAACAATATTTCACATTTTATAACGAATCGAATGATACTTTATAAATGTGTCGTGATTACATGGTGTGTGAATGATTTACAAATATGTGGTACTAAATTATTCCGAAAGAAAATGAGCCAGTCCTTGCCGAATTGCTGTACTTAGTTTTAAACATACAATTTCTTAATTCGAATCTTTTCGAATTAAGAAATTGTACGCTTGAAATTGAAATTTTATGTTAACAGTTCCTCATTCGAATACATTAAAAAATCAATCAAAATTTTATATTTTCTCATTCAGTTTAGAATTATCCAGTTTACACGGTTTAAAATTAAAAAAAAACATAAAATCAATCTGTAATATTCTTCAAAGCATACTAATAGTTGCTATATTAAGTCAAACCAATTGCAAAATAAATTTTTTTATTGGAAATACAAATTATTCCAGAAAACGACAGATTTCAATTGTCACAAGGGTTGCCAAACAAAACAATATTAGTAATTTGTTTCCCGAATCGGATGATGCTTCATAAATATGTCGCTAGACACTTGTCATTCATTAAAAACATGAACTAAAGAAGCTCTGAAATTCACGTTAATCATGTTGAATATTCCAGTCTCCGCAGGCATTAGATAGCCAATGAACCATGCATTACACAACGAAACGATCATAATCGAAAACTGTTGTTTTTATTATTTAGTTTTCAAAAATCGGATCTTCCGAATACTTAGTTTCGAAGCTGTCCGTCTGCTATCGTTCAGCAAACCCTAGATTGAAAAAAAGCGTCGGTTCCTTTTTCTCTGTCGGCTTAACATTTCGTATCGAAAACTAACAAAAATCCAACTCTACAAGTTTAAACTTCGCGACTTGTACCTTACACATATTCATAAGTCGTTCGCGCAAAATAAATACAACTTTAATTTTCATTTCTCAGCTCGGATATAAAAATCCAAACTTTATATTAGAAAAAAAACCTGTTTTCTTAATTCAGTCGTGTACGATCATAAATAAAAATTTTATGTAGAAAAATGCTGCATAATAATAGTGGTATTAATTTTATAAACACGGGTATATACATCTAATTTTTTTTGTTTTATAAACGTTGTTAATGCATAAAATATTTGTTGAAAATGAATATAAATGTGATTGATCCGAAGGCAAATCAATGAAAGCAAAATTTTCAAAATTATTTCGAAAGAAAATCATCCGGTCTTTACCAAATCAGTCTCTTGCCGGCAGTAACTCTACAAAAATTGCGCTTATTTCAATTGATGGAGGTTCATGTATATCGCTATATTTTTATATAACAACTACCTTCTATAATCGCCGTTGGTCGGGATAAAAAATATCAAAGTCTAAATGCTTTAAACAATCATTATGAGCTTCGAATCTGGAAAAGACAATATAGTTTTCTTCATCAATTTTGGGATAGTAACCAAAATGCTTTCTTGATCGAATAGTCACTATAAAATGTTTATTCAAACCTATTCATCACATGATCCAAGTTGAAGAGCAGTTCCTCAAGCCTTTCTGGAGAGATTTGAAAAAATGTTTAAATACTAATGTTCCCTAGTACTTTTAATCATAAGGTGTAAGTCAAACAAATTCCGAAATAATCTATCGAAATGCAAGATTATAAAATTTTTAATTAGGAAGCAGAATTATTCCAGACGACGACACCTTTTAAAAGTAGTGAAACAAGCCAAATAAAGCAAGGTTACAGTTTTTACACCAAATCTAATGATGCTTTACAAATATGTTGTTAGACATTTTTCTGTTATTAAAACATGAATTAGCTCTGTAAACCCGAGGCGACTTTTGTGTTTTAGCCCCTTTAAAACCGGGCCTTTTAGGGAGGATACGACATGAATTGGACCCTCCAAACCTGGGTGGTCATTTACCCTAATAGCCCACTCCCTGTTAAAACCTCCCCTTAAGGCGCAGGAAATGAGCTGAGGTTGGCAAGGATAATTGGACCCCCTATCGCGCTAATCTGCGAAGCCATCTCAGGACCTTATCTCCCCTCAAACGAAGACAACCGCCTCGGACCGTTCTACGTAGCAGTTAAGGGGAAATTTTTAGACCTCACGAGACAGCTTCGCTCGGTGTGAGAGGGTTAACCCGCGAGAACGAGCAAGTGAGTTGTACAATAACCCACGCCACGTAAAATGTGGAAAATACTGACTTCCCTTTAGTTGGCATGAGTCAGTTCCATGCAGCTGCGTTTAAAGTCCCTTTCAATAGTCGAATTGTTTAAAGAAAAATCTTTTATTTTTTATTAGAATTTATCTAAAGTATACGGCCACACGAGCTAGTTCTAGCAGTCGCTGCTTGAAGGTCAACCGCACGAGAATGATATACAATATGCTGAAGAGCAGGGGTGGCCACAAGTGTTACCTTCGCGCCGTTTTCTTCCTTTTTCTGGGTGCATTCTCGCGGCTGACGCAAAATGATGCGCTCGGGTCTAGTTTTCAGACGCGGGAAATAATCGCTTTGCTGCTTATGGGTGGTTTCCGTTGGTATTTCCATGTGTTCCAGGGTCGGATTATCAAGTAGGCATCTGCCTAGCGGGCGCCGCAGCTTTCTGGGGACTCATGCATCGAATTTTTTCCGGCATTTTCAGGGCTATTTAATTTTTGTAATTTCATTTGGTTTACAAGGTCTATGTACTCGAACGTAGTTAAATTAAAATTAAGTACCACTTAAATTTCAAAACACTATTCTTAGCAATTTTTCCATGTTTTAAATTTGTCTTGCAGGTATGTGCGGTCAATCTTTTTTCCAACAGTTGACGGATTGACCCATGAGTCAACACCCTTGTCAAACTTTGTATATGAGTATTTGGAATGTACTAAAATAAATTTTGTTGCTTTTTTACCGTTTTTATTAAAAAATGATTTTTAAATTTAATTTTTTTAACGCGAGATAATGACAATAACTTTCTTGAAGCTGACCAGCAATTAAATATTATATAAAATTTTCATAACTATATTTATATTAAAAAACTGCTTATATAGATATTAAATTAAAATCAATAAAAAAAAATCTAACTTCGGTAGCTATGGAGGGGGAAGGGCCCATAAATTGATTTGCCTAAGGGCTAATTTGGTAGTTATGGATGGGGAGAGCCCGTAAATCGATTTGCTTAAGGGCTAATACAGGACTTAATCTGGCCCTGTTGTGTTCTGTTCTACATTATTTAAAACAAATATATTAAGAAATATAAAATTGGATAGTGGAGCTTATGATTCTTGAATTTCCATAGTTTTTTTCCAGACAAATGTAAGTATTTCAGTTGATTTTATTTTCACGTCATTCAACTCATTCTTCAGTTTTTTTATATTGCTTTTTGTTAAATGTTTACATTTTTCTGTTTCGTTTTAAATAAAATTGTTTAAAATAATTGTGCTTATTAACCCTCTCCCAATTACAACCTAATTTTAATAATTACAATCTTAAAAATGTTGTCCTTTTCAGATCGTGTTTCAAAATTACAAAGTACGCCACAAAATATTACTCGTGATGCTTCAAAACTAGACGTTAGTATAACTAAAATAAGCTATTTGTGTCGTGTAGCTGCAAAAGTTACCACCTCCACTTTTCAAAAATAACGTTTTTGCAAAGATTGTATGTCCATTTGACCCTCTTAACATCTCACCATCATGGATTGATAACTAGAATATATTGCCGAAACTCTTCGAATGCATGCAGTTTAATTTTCAAATCTCATTTTGACTAGATGTGACAGAAAATCCACTTTTCTCAACATTTTCCTTATTTGGAGATTGCCACTTTTGAAGCTACAAGGCACATTTGTTACTAATTGTGTCTTAATTGAAAAAATTTGCTTTGGTGGTTAAAGGAATTAATATGGTTCAAATTAAAGCCGGAATTCTTTCAATTACCTTCTTACTTAAAAGAAATATTTAAGAACCTATAATTTATATTTGAACTTTTTTTTAGTTGAAGAGGAAGAATGTTAGGGAAAAAAAAAAAACTCTAATGAAATTATGAACACTTTTGTTTTGTTTTCAAGTACGAGATAAATGGAATGAATCTGTTATTTATACATTTCTAATGTATCAAAAGTTTCACACAAACAACTGCTTGAATTCGCCACTCTGTTGCAGTAGAAAGCAGAAACAATTGACTGAGCTCGCGTCAGAAAAAACGTTCGTGTGGCCGGCCGTGGTTTTGATACAGCCGCTGAAGGAAATGGCCACCGCGAGAAAACGGGGAAGAACAGCTCGTGTGACCGGACACTAAGGGATGTGAAACACCCCTTGCGCGTACTCGCGTCATAGTTCAGTCAACGAAGGCCAAAAATCGACGAATAGAAAAGAAAATGACGAGGTTTTGAAATTTGGCATGGTTATTGGGGGTAGTGTCCTAAACAACATACTAAAAGTCCCCGACTTTGGGTGGTGCGTTGGAGGTACAGGGGGGTTTATAGGGGCATTTTCAGTTTTTCTTAAATGTCTCGAAAACTATGGGTTATAACGAAAAACACTCAATCACAAAATTAAACTACATAAAATTTCTTACGGAAAACGTCTTACGTTTCTTTTTTGTAGCATTAATAGTTCAGACGATACAGGGGTTTTTAAAAGTTAATATTTATAAAATTCCTTATTGTAATAGTAAAATCGATTAAAAGTGTTGAATCAACAACCTTCATAAAAACCTCATGTCTATGTAATAATTATACAAGAGTAGATTGTATGTGTCGCAGCGGGGGGGGGGTCACAAACTCATTTCAGGAACAATTATGTTTCCTTCCTCCCCTGACATCCGTTTCCCTTCACACGTTTCCTTCCACTCGTAATCCAGTGAACGAATTGTAAATTTAAAAAATAGTGTAGATTTGAAGTTCGGCACAGTTGTTGGGGAGAGTGCCCTAAACGATATACTAAAAGTCACAGCTGGTGGAGGGTGCTTAGGGGATACGGGGGTGAAAGTGGGGGATTTCTAAGTTTTTCTTAAATATCTCGAAAACTATGGATCTTAGCGAAAAAACTTAGGTATAAAATTAAACTACATTAAATTTCCTACAAAAATTGTCCTACACATTGTTCATAGGATGAACAGTTTAGAATATTATAGCAGTTTAAGAAGTGCATAATTACATTAAGTGCTTGAAAATGTTAGTTTTATATTTATACATACATACCTACATAATAACACGCATAACTAGTTTTTACACTTGCTCGTAATTAAATTTCACTATGTTTTTCTAGTATTTGATCAAGTTCAAACTCTGTCTCTTCTTCTAGAGGTGCACCTTTGGTACAGGTACTATTAAAGGTGCCGAAACAGAAACACATTGCTAATTCTATGGTGCTCTGCCGCTCCTTTGGTTGGAGGAATTGGTGAAAGATCCGCTTTAATCTTGGTTGATGATATGAGAAATGCTGTATGTCTATGGTTAATCAAATCATGTTCATCACCAGTGCTTTGTATATGTCTAGGAACATCTCACCGGTTATGAGATAGCATACGGTGTTGATGAGGGATTATAAAAGATGTCAGCAATGTTTTTCATTTGGCTCAGTTGATTTTTTGAACAATGTAACTGTAGTGCTTTGCTTTTTCTATAAATATCTGGTGTTATGTCGCGGCCACCGAATGCATGGCGAAGGGAGGATGGTATGGGCAAAAGAAAGTTCTTTCTGCAACTTCGACTTTTCTCTTTCCAGGCTTCATAAAATAAATATTACTTTCTGGTGGTTCCTAAGCAATCAGTAACAAGACAAGGTCTACTTCTTACCCTTGGGATGAGAAGTTAATTTCTCTAACCCATATCTCACAATATAGGTATGATGATCCCCTGTAGAGACTCTCGTTTCAATTCCTTTAGCAGCCATTTTCTGTGTTAGTAATTGAACATGCCTGGTCTTATTTCTACAATGGCAAGAAATATTTCTGTGAAACTGTGACCGACTGGTTGCGAGCTTCTAAGTTAAACTAAGCATACATAAGTAGATTTAGATTAAACTGTCTAAATACACTCATTTGTAGAGTTAACAGAACCAAAAGACTGAGTAGAAAGGATCTTGTGGAGGGGAACGGACGTGAGGGGGAAGGCAGTATTCAGGCAGACTGTTCTTCAAATAGGTATGTCGCCGCCCCCAGGCCTGAAACCGCCACTACTCTCGACTCATACAATACTTGTATAATTATTTTATAGGCAAGAGGTGAGGGTTAGTGAGGGTTGTTGATTCAGAACTTTTAATGGATTTTACCACTACAATAAGGAATTTTAGAAATATTGACTTTTAAATTCCCTTTTATCTTCTAAAATGTCATCCTACAAAACATTTAGGACTAGTTTTGAAGGAAATTTATTGTAGTTTATTTTTGTACTTCAGTGTTTTTCACTGGGATCCATCGTTTTCGAGATATTTAAGAAAAACTGAGAAATCCCCTCCCTTTCAACCTCCCGGTACCCATGCTCACCCTCCACCAGAGGGGAATTTTAGTATATAGTTTAGGGTACTCTCGCCAACAACTGTGACAAATTTCAAAACTACACCTTTTTAAAAAAATTTACAATTCTTTGACTAGACTACGAGTAGAAGGAAACTTGTGAAAAGGAACGGATGTGAGGGGGGAAGGGAGCATAATTGTTCAGAAAATGGGTTTGTAACCCACTCACCCTCTCCGATACATACAATACTACCCTTGTATAATTATTATATAGGCATGGTGTTTTCATGAGGATTGTTCATTCAGCACTTTTAATTGATTTTACCATTACAAGAAGGGATTTTAGAAATATTAACATTGAAATCCCGATGTATCTTCTAAACTATTGATGCTACAAAAAAACTTTGGACTTTTTTATAGAAAATTTTATGCAGTTGAATTTTGTCTCTAAGTGTTTTTCGATATAACACATAGTTTTCGAGATATTTAAGAAAAACTGAAAAAGCCCCCCCCCCCCCCTTTAAACCCCCTTGGTTCCACCTACCGTTGGGGACTTTTAGTATGTTGTTTTGGACCCTTCCCCAAATAACTGAGCCAAATTTCAAAACTACACCATTTTTTTCTATTTTTCCTTCGTTGACTGGCTTCTTTGTTCAATTGAGTGATCGTATTAGGGACAGGAAAATAATGTTATCCCACTATTTAAGTTTCAGTCAGGAAAAAAGGGTTTCAGGCATATTCTCTATTTCTATAATGGAGATTTTCGGAAGAACAAGGCTTTTAAACTGGATAAGAGTATAAGTGAAAATGTCAAAAGATTGATGCTTGTTTACTTTGTTTTGTGTGTTCATATATAAAAAGTTATATTTTGGTTTATATATATATATTCTAAAATTATATATTTTAATGTCTTAATGTATTCCAAAATCGCTTTTCTTAAACTCCAATTTCGTTCTATTTCCCGCTCTAAAGGTATATTAAATCTCGCGTTTTGGCATATTTATTACTAAAAGAAAATTTTAATTGCTTCCACGCGCCAGCATAAATTGCGAATTCTTTTCCAGACTTTTCCCTAAAATACTTACGTAATATACTAAAAATAGTTATTATTCCCTTCACTTTGATCACGTGTCTATCTGTTAAATCCCTACCTGAGAAAAAGTAGGGATTTTCTATTCACTTTTGGCTTAAAAACTTGAACTAAGATGTACGTACATTCCGTCACTCTCCGATAATAAAAAGAAATTAGTTAATAACTGGGCCTGCTTTTTCAGTTAACGTACAACGAATACATTTTATATATATATATATATATATTGATGGTATTTTGGTAGGTTGTATTGATGGTATTTCGATATAACAGCTTTCTTCGTATGTTAATACATGCTTTTAAATAACAAACAATTTGTGTTAGAAACTGTAATAATGGAGAAGAAACTGTGAATAACGGAAAGGGCAATCATTTTATTTAATTGCACAGCGATAGTCATTACAGTCCACTTGAATATGTTCTTCGACACACAATATAATTTCATTCATTAATATAAAAAAAAATTAAAAATCCATTCTTTCTATTCATTCGTTAATTTCTCGAAGACAGGAGGCAACATTGCAGATATACTACAGACAGTTTTATATATCCTGCGCTGTTCTCAAATACGTCATTCACTTTGAAATCACAAAACTAAACAAAATGAAAAAGTTTCAATAATGTGCCAGGCATTCTAGAATTTCGAAGAGAAAACTCTTTATAGGTAGAAAAAAATCTTGGACTTCAGAATAAAGTTCTGTCTCCTTCTCTTATCTACAGTTCTCCAGAACAAAAATTGATTTTTCCTCTTCCTGATAAGACAGGAAAACGTTCGATGTTTAAGTTCTTTTCCAGGAGAAGTTCTAAGAATGAACCCTCTCGAACGACTAATGAAATATCTATATTCTATTTCATGTTCGATTAAGTAAAGACAAAGACGAACAGAAGTGCCTTTAGAAATGGCAAAGTTAAGCATAACCTTAAGATAATTAGCCATTTTAAAAATGATGCAAATTTCGATTTTTTTCTTCGCCTTTGTTCGAAATAATTGGATGGGAAGTTGTTGGACAACCAATATCGATTATTTTGGGGTTCAGTCTTTTAAAGCTACTACAATTTTCAAGATCCCTTGTAGATAGATTAAGAAAAGGTGTATATAATAGAGTCGCCGAATTTGGACCAACGTCATAATTTCACTACAACAATACTGCAAGACAATTAATTCTGCAATGATGCAATTAAAATAATGGTATAATGATGTAAATGGAGCGTATGAAATCATTTTTAAAAGAAATCGTTTCATGATTACAATTAGAGAACAGCAGTTTAGACTTGGGCATCATTAATTGATCATTTTAACGATAAAAATCCCTTACGCTGTTTAAAATAAGTAGGAAAATATATTAATATTCTCTCATATAGAAAATTTGTTTGGCTATCATCTCTACATATAATTCTCTTACGTGGCGACAGAAAAGGGTCGAATTTCTTTATCACCGTTTGGCAACAGCTCGCAAGTTTGTTTTGTTTACATTCGATTCGACGATTGTAGCTTGATTTGATCTGAGACGACGAAATTTTTCAAAATAAGTTTAAGTCGAGCAGATTCAATTATAAATCGAAATTGTCGAAAAAGAGAACTGTTGAACAACTGAAACTGTTAAGGAATCTTTCCTAAGACGATTCAATCTGAATGTACAAAGTAGAGTCAAGCGTTTTTGTGTACGGAACGAGGTTCCCGAGCTATAGGAACATAGTTGACTATGATAGAACTCTGTTCTTTTATCCATGTAGCGAAGATTTTCCGATCATTATTTCTGTGGGAAAAAAAGCATGTTTAGAACTTTGGTGTCAAAATCAAGAATTTTAGAATTTTTTTTAATTTTGAAAAAAAGGCTGTTTTGTTAATGCTATAAAGGTAAAAGTAAATAATTATTATGGGTAATAATTCTAAATACTGAATCTGAACACATTTAGAGCCACTTATCACTTTAAAGTGCCCTTTCTAAGCAAAACGTTTGTGAAATGGGTTAACTCATCTTTCGAAAACTTAAATTTTCTGAGGTTTTAACACATAAATATCTACTCAGCGAGAAAAGTTATAACTTTCTTGACTAAATAATTATTGCAGTGCATGTGTATATATGTGGCGAAGCTTTTCTGATAAATATTTCTGTGAAAAGAAAAGCATGTTTAAAATGTTGGTGTCAAAATCAAGAATTTTAGAATTTCTTCTAAAATTTTGAAAAAAATGCTGTTTTTTTACTGCTATAAAGATAAAAGTAAATAATTATTATGGGCTATAATTATAAATAGTGAATCTGAACATATTTAGAGCCATTTGTCACTTTAAAGTGTCCTTTTTAAGCAAAAAGTTTGTGAAATGGGTTAACTCATTTTTCGAAAACTTAAATTTTCTGAGGTTTTAACACATAAATATCTACCCAGCGAGAAAAGTTATATCTTTTTTGGCTAAATAATTATTGCAGAAAGTGTGCATACAAGTCGCGAAGCTTTTCTGAGCAACAAGTCATTGAGAAGTGTGGATATTTAGAATTTTTTTGGAATGAAGTCAGGGCTAATGAAACTGTTGAAAAAATATTCAATTGCGTGTACCAAGAAGTTTTAAGTGCATGATTTCTGAATGATGAAAAAAATTTTTATTTGTAAACATCTTATCATATATTTTAGCATTTAAATTTCTTTTTAACATTTACATATATATGGTATGAAGGTAACATTTTAATTATATAATTTGATTATTTAGTTTTTAGTAATTAAAAGTTTAGTTTTAGTTTTTTAAAAAGAATTTAGTTAGAACTTCCTATTATTCAAATAATTTAAATTTACTTTTAGTAATTAATGTATTTATAATTTCCTATTACTTTCAGGCACTCATAACTGTACAGCGAGAGAGCGAAGCGAGCTAGGATCATGTAGTGTTCCCAAAAGAATCACAACGTGATTTTTGGGGGTGGACGAGCGAAGCGAGTAGGGGATGTAACCCCCTAGTTTACTATAATAATTTTAATAAAATATTTTTTAAATAAAGTTAGGTGAATAGTTTTGTTGTTGCCAAAATATTTGCCGAGATTGGGCTACAAGCAGTTGCCTTAATTGATGAGCTGAAATGAATGGGATTATCTTAAACTACAAGAATAGCTCATAAAGCAGCTATTACCATTTGTGGTCTTCATAAATTGGAAGTGGAACAAGCAAAGCCGAACAACAATAAAAGAAATTAAAGCCATCAAATGTTGGATCAAAAAGAGTAAAATCTAAGGATCATTTGTGGGGAAGCAAAGGGAGAAGAAGAAAAGATAGAGAGCATAACATAACATACTTGTGGGGGTTCGTGCATACTGTGCTGCTGTGAATTTAAGAATTAAGCATATTTATCCTTCAATTGTTCTTAGAGAAATTGACGGTCTAATCTAGGCAACTAGTGATCAAGTCTGGGTTTTTTCCTTGATTGGGCAGATGGCACAGTTTTGTAAACTATATTTTCTCAACTATAAGTTATATTCCTTAAAAAAATCACTTACATTGATTTGAGGATAAATATACTGTAAAAACTCTGCTACTTTTTTTATTAAAATTTATTCTCTATCATTGTATATTAAAAAATGTCCAGGAGGTTCAAATTCGGCGGCTCTCCCCTACTTATTAATATATTTCATGCATGCATATTATATTACCGTTAAAGTTCGAAAGCCGTTATAATTCAAATTACCTAGTTAATCTACAGATTATCAGATGTGTAGCGTGTACATGCGGAATTATTTAGGAAATAGGAGTTTTCTGCACTTTACCTAAATTAAACGCATTCTGAATACTTAAAGTGGAGAAATTTCTTATTATCTTTTTTATCACTACCTTTCTTCCTTAGCCTTTCTAAAGTTAATATAATCAACGTTGTGTTTTCGATATCACTTTCTTATAATCTGCATTGACTACAAGTTCTACTTATTTAGCTCATCACTTGTTGGGGCATGAATTCGTGTTGTGACTTCTTTTAAAGTGGGTAAATATAGCTCAATGAATGCAAAAAATATTAAGTAAAAGTTTTCAAGAATAAATAATCATCTCGAGAGTATATAGTAATTGAGAGGTATGATGTATTAATTAAACAAAGCTGTCAAAAAATCATCGAGAGACTAGTTGATGTTCGAGAAAGTTGGAAAAATCTGGTCCATGCCGAAAAATTGTTATTTATGTTGTACATTTACAATGTGCAGATTTTAAAATGAAGTTACTTCATTCCTTCATTCAACACCTAGAAGTGTCGACTTAATCTTTTGGTGTTAGAGCGTGAGTTGACTTTCCAGTAGGAGAACATTATAAAACCAATACAGACATAGAAGTGAAGGAATTGAGAATAGCCTTAGAAAATTAAAAAAAATATTAATATATATGCGTTGCGAATTAAAGTGAATAAGAGTATTTTATTGTATTAAATAAATGTGATGGTTTGGTAAAAATCGCAAAATACGATACAAAGTTACAAATAGCAGCAACAAAAAGGGGTTTCACGCTAGTTTTAACGGTTAGAAGAAGGCAGAATAAATGAAGCAGTGAAGCAAAAAAACCGCAACAAAATTACAACAAGACATAACACAAATGAAACCAACTTACAACTCCCAAGAAAAAAATCAAAAGAATCAAGTAGAAAGATAAAACTTCACAACCCAAAAACAAAGGTACGAAATGACTAACACCAAAATACAAGGTTAAAAATAGGAATAATATACAAAATAAATTTATAAATACGAAACATATACAACTTGCTCATAATTGGCAGAAGCATTTAAAGATTTTCATATATTCCAATAACACAAAGAAAATAGTCGGAAGAGAATTCTTGACTCTTTTACCAGTTTCAGAGTGCTGTCAACTACCCTATTAACACAAAATGTTCTACAATATTCATACGATATCTTTACAATGTTCTGCAGCATTCAGAACATCCTAACAACGTTCTGGAGATATCCTTAAATATCTTGTGTACGGTTCCAATTATTTAATGGGTCTTGTTTTATGATTTTCTTAAGAAAATAATAAGTAGCAGGAATTTCAAAACCTCGGACAATTAAAGTTGCAAATTTTGCAAAGCGGTCCACCGCTTTATTACCTGAGTTACCCTCATGTGCAACGTAACAACTAACCCAGAAAAGTTTTTATTTGTTTTAATTCAATGAAATTGCTTGCAACTTCAAGCAATGAAGTATAGCTCGTTTTCCAACTAGCACTACCTAATATCACTCAATTGCTTATTTAAGTATTTATTTGAAAAAGCAAAAACTGCATGTTATTCGAGTTATAAATCATCATTTTTTAAAGATTTTTTTCAGAATTACTTATATTTATATATAATTTTTTTCAAAATACCTCATCTATATATTTCCCTCGTGTGGTTCCCCTCATCTGAATCAATATACGGAATTTCAATTTGCTCAAACATTTCAGATTTGCATGGAATACAATAAATAACTAGTAATTAATTACAGAAAATAATAGTTATGCATTTTTATATCAACCTAATTGATGTCAATTTCATGAGCATGAATATATGTGTGCCCATTCCTTCCATTGCAAATTAACCGAAAATTGATAAAATGGATAATCCAAACATTATTCTTTAGAGAAAGATCTTCATTAAAGTAGTAAGATGTTCAAATAATTCAAAATGTTATTCTGTAGATGGGAAATATTTCTAAACATTTTTATACAGAAATAATGCATTTTTTAAAATTTTATGGCATAAAGATAAATCTGTAATTTTAAAATTAAACATACTATTAAATTCTATAAAATATTACATAACTTCATAAAACAACTTATTACTATTTTAATTAAACTTTACACCTTGATTTACAGACTTTATTTTTAGGCATGAAATCTACGACACATCATTTATGTTATATATATGCTTATTAGCTAATATGAAATGCATTTTGATATTACCTTTTATCCATATTGCAATAAACTAATGAATAAAATATTAAACAACCAGGACATAGATGTGGAAATTTTCATTCCAACGATATATAAATTTATACGTACCAAAATTGAATTTGAATGTTTTATCGCCTCATGCAATTTCAGACAATTCTGAAATCGCTTCAACATACAACCCAACTGGAAATTGCAGCAATTCATTCCTTCGCAACATTATTTGGTCTTTCAATAATATATTGGCTCATTTTTCTGACAAAACAGTTTGTATCAATCGCTTGTCGTAAATAATTTACAAGCGACAGGTCTGCAACTGCCAAATAGATACGAAAATCATTTTACTTTTATCTTGGGAATATATTCAATAAATCTTACATCCTCGCTCTAAATGAATATCTGCAACATCCAAAGCGATATCTCTTTCGTTCTCTACGATGCGTGTTGTATAATAAATCACGAAATTCTCCGATTTCATGAAGTCAAATCTTTCAATCATAAATCCCTACTTAACCTCTGATATTTGGTTAGCTTCAATCTGTTATACTTTTATTGTAAGGATTTGTTTGGAATAAAAGATTGTGGAGAAATAGAGAAATTCTTGCAAAATGGCCTGTAAAAAATCACTCGTATCTTTACTGTGTTCCAAAGCATAATATACGGTGTTCACTTTCACCGAAAGTTGTAAATAATTTATATCATTGTTTTTGTTCCTAATAAGTAACAAGCAAAAATACGATATATCAGTAGTTGTTTCGTTCAACAGGCTGGGATTAAAATCTTTTTTCAGAATATTGTATTTTGTTTTACGAATGTAGCGACACATTTACTATTGTATGAAGAATTTTCTATTACACGAATTCTGCAGATTTACTGAAAACATCAATTGCTTATATGCATCATGCACTTCAATGCAACAGCAATTATAGCAAATGCGTACGCAATGTACGTATTTGAGTGCGCAACAAATGCAACGCAGCAACGTCGTTGATGCATAGCTAGGGGTGGGAGAAACCTACCGGTTGAAACCGAAAACCGTTTTTTTTTGTTTCAGTAAATCGGTTTTTATCAGCTATCTTTTGCCCCGGTTTAAACCGGTTATTTGTTTTTAAATCCAAAATCCGAGAAAGAAAACCGGGTCGGAAGATAAGCTCAAATTTAGGTCCGACTAGTCTAAAATTTATCAAGTTATAAAGCTTTGAATTACAAAATCTTAGGCCAATCCCCGACAATCGCTTCCTCGAGGCGTCTGTTGGTTAGCGGATTACTGAAAGGGTCGTTATGAACAGATAAATATTGACCAATGGATTGATATCCTGCAAAAACATTACTAATAAAAAAATTTGTCTGCAAACGAAGTCTGTTTTTTGTAGCCAAAAATATTTATCTTTAGTCGGAAGTTCTGTGGCATCCGTAAGAATAGAATCTACGCTGAATGATGTTGTTTTCTATGAGAGGTGTCGAAAGAGTCTTTATGAGCAGATTAGATGATAAATATTGGCCAATGAATTAATTTCTTGCGAAAATAGTGTTAGTAAAAAATTTTGTCTATAATACTTACTTATTGCAGTAATGACTCATTTATTATTATTACATATTGTACTGATAACTTATTTTTAAGCGTTACTTGTTACATTAATTAATTATTGTATTAATATTTACTTATTGGATATTATTATTAATGAAAAATTCTGTCCACAAACGTTGCTTTGAAAAAAAAACCGAAAAACGTTTTTTTTTAGAAACCGGTTATTTTGAGCGGTTTTAACCGCCAGGTTAAAACGGAGGTGAAAAAAAACCCGGTTTGACCGAAAACCGTTTTTTTTGCAATAATCGCCATCCCTATGCATACCTATAATTCGCTGATTTTATAGAGTTTAACTACTGCATGAATGCCTGCAGACTTACTAAAGAAATCAATTGCTAATGTTTGCTACGTTATTTCGGAGTAGAAATTTGAATCTCCTTAAAATTTTTTGGGGGTTTCTTATATTTTTCTGAGTTGAACATTTCAAATCTCCACATAATTTCTGATATTATGTTAAAAATTTTATATTTCTGATATTTTTTAGTAGTTTGTAGTTCAATCTGGAACATTATGGGACAAAATGGTTTGAATATAGCACGATCTTCTTCGATCAGTTCCAAAACTTCATATGTTTTAGTTACTTTCATCGAAAATTAGCTAAGTCTTTCAAACAATAATAAATAATAAATTTTTAGTATTTTCTTAACTAATGAGACTTTAAGAGTCAATGCAGAAAAAGGAAGTTGCTACTTTTGACAAACTTTTATTTAACTTTACACGTTACATGTTTATAATGATATAATTTTGTAATAGATGTTTCACTCTGTTTCTAATGTTCCAGAATGTTGAAATTTAGTTCGCTTAAGTGTTCTCGATGACAATACACTATTGTATCTGAAAAAAGTATAACAGATAGTAAAGAAAGGTGAATGGAAGTAGTTTCGAACTAGACGACTTTGTATAAGCACAGGTAATTCAATGAGAAGCCTTGAAATTGATACCAGTTGTAGGCTTAGCACTTAAAACATAATAACTGAAAGGAACTTATTCTGAAATATAATCCTATTGGTGAATAAAATTTTTAGATCACATTTCATCCGTTTCACCAAACAATGGAACCTTTCGAATCATAAATTGATACTCTCTGAATCGTATTCTTTTACAAACAATCAACAGAGGACTGGCTTATCCAGTTTTTTAGAAAATAATTTCTCATTGCAAAATCAGCAATAGCAGCAGATTTTAGGTTAGCTTCCACCGAAGATACTTTTGAAGTATGCTTTTTTAAAATCATTTAAATAAGTTACTTAAAGATATCACTGTTATTCTTGTTATATTCTAGATATTTTCAATATAAAACTTATATATTTTGCATTGCAATTGTCTAACAGTGGGAATTAATAAGCTTTATTGCATCCTTGAACTTATTTTGTGTACGAAACTAAACCATTGTAGCAGCGATTTTTGTTCAAAATTAAACCATTTTTTGTTGATAATCTTTGTTTTATAAAACTATTAACAATTATCCTCCATTTTTATTAATCTGATATCACAAAAGGTTATCTGACGTTTTTAAAATCTTTTCCAGATTACATGAAGTTACCTGCTAATACAATTGATTGAAAAACAAAATCTAAGTTTTCTCGAACGCAAAAATATAAACCAATCAATAGCTTATTAACTGTGAGATATTTATTAAATCTAATTGATTGTTGAGTTTAGAAAAAAATAATTCCTTGATCATTTAACAATTATTTATTTATTAATCTGAATTAGAAATAAACATTCAGTTTCTTAGATTTCAAAAAGACTTTTATTCGATATTGATACTTCTATTTAATTACTAATATACAGTTATATTCTTAAAGAAATATTTGCAATCTAACCTTATGTCCAAGACATACAATCCTCTATTTTATTGTAAGTAACAATAAAAAACTATATTAATGCTTTAATCTAGGAAAATTCATAGCAAAAACTAATCCATTAAAAGTTCATCTCCTTAATTTTTTAATGTTGCAGAAGAAGTTGAAGAAAAAAATATTTATTTAGGGCATTCCTATTTAACTTGTAAATCTAACCAAAATACTTTCCTTTATTAGTGTAACATACTTTTATATCAATGTAGGGGTCTTGATATTTTCAGTTTCAGTAGAATAGGAAATTAGTCAGCTTCTGCCTATCGGGTGAAATCAGCCGCTCTTTTTCGTAAAATCTTCGCCGTTTAAAATCCAATTGTTTAACTTCTCTGGTTGCGCCCTCTATTGTCTGCAATCTTAACCACGTTCTCTTACCTATTCATACATTAGTCTGCTCACAACCTACTGCAATATTCCTCGGGATTTGGCAGGCTCTCTGCCCACGCGCGGAATAGCAATCTTTCGACAGCTCTCTGTTTTTCTCCTTATTCAGTGACATGAATTACCTGAACACTACAGTGATAATAGTAAATTTTATATTTTCCTAA